>JAVQJG010168503.1:0-12149 GCA_036024015.1 Craterocephalus amniculus
GAATATTGGACTTGTCTTTGCCTTACCCTTGCCTGATCCATTCCAGTAAAGCTTTGTTAAACGGCATCCACTGTCTGAGTCGTGCTTTTGGGTCCCATCCTCTGCGGGTTCTTAACATCATTAATTTTTAAACAAGCAGTGCTTTACATTTTAACCACATAACAGAAGTAATTTTAAAAGATCTCAAAAGCAATATGAGTTTTATTAAACTGAAACAAATAAGAAGACAAAACTGTTATTTATTTACTGTGAATAAAATTGAAATGGGAACCACCAGGACTATATAACTAGTTTATTGAGGAATTTATTGATTAGACTACCATAAAGAAAGCTTAATTGGAAACAGCAGGTGCGTTTACATGTCATAAATGAATAAAGGTTTTAATGCCACATAATGGCCACTGTGGCGCATGTATTGTTGGACACTTGATCAACACATCCTAATTCAGCTGCAATTTTGGACTTTTGAAAACTCAAAATGATAAAAACATTAATTCTGTATTGTATAACACAAAATAAAACCAACATGATAGTTTATGTTCTATCTTCGTCTTAATTTAAGTTGATAGTATATCTTTTATTTACTCATTTAAAACATTTCGGCCAGATCTGCTAAGATCTCAATTTGCGTGTAGTAATTTGCCTGTGCAACCAAAGATTTCACGTGTGGAGCTGAACCACGATTTGCAGGTGATTCACTAAGGTTGACTTGGCAAATGTTGGCAGGTGCAAACGTATTGGAAATTCTGCACAGGTTTTAGTGGCGTGGCTTTGGGATGAGCTCTGAGGTAGAGGGGCGGGTTTTCTCAGTTTTTTTTTTTTTTCAAATTCTGGCTTTCTCTGACTCTCGGACAAGATCGTATGCCCTGCCTTTAATAACTATTGAGCTACGCTGTGAATGTTGTGATCCGCTTATATAAATGGAATCATGGATTTGTTGTGTTGATTATTGAATTAAAGAATGAAAATTAAACGTGTTGCCTCCCATTATAAGTGAATATTGTAAGTCAGACTGATGCCCATCTGCAGTCCTGCAGCGGCTTTTTCCGCTCTCATCCAAGGGTGCAGCAGTTTGGTAAATATAAGCCCAAAAACAGCCACTGGAATTTAGTAAATCACATTGTGAGTGTAAAACTGATTTATTTGCATCTACTCCTCCCAGGGCAAAAAGGCCCAGATTGCATATTCATTCAATCCCTATCTTTAAATGCTAAAGATAAAGCCAAAACATATGTGAAATCTGATACAGAGAATTGAAACAATGAGTATTCATAAAGAAAGAGAGAATGTACACCTCAGATAAAATGGGCAGAGGTCTTTATGTGCTGATGTTTTCAGTCTGCTCTCTCGCTGTGTCCTGTTCAAAGTCATTTTCAGAAAATTGTTTTATTGCCAACCCCCACAGTGCACTTAAAATAAAGCATGCAGTTGATTTAGCAATGATATAAAAGACGGAAATTCACAGGTTTTTCATACATTTAGCAAGTCAGTATTCTTACTTTATTCCGACAGTCATCTCAGCTTCCTTTAGGAGCAGAACAATTTACCAGGGGCAGCTCTGGTCCATTTAAACCACAGGGTCAGACAGGAGCTAGCTGTTTCATTCCTTCTTGGCATTTGGCCCATGATTCACTGTAAAGCTACTTTCATTTGCTAAACATAATGCAGTGTCTTCAGTATGAGCAGAGGATGATATGTGAAATACCACTAAGGGCGTTTTCACATGGCGTGCTCGGGCCCGGGTCCGAGCACGTTTGACCACAGATTTTGTCCATTTGAATGCAAACAGGCCGGGCCCGGGCGCGGCACGGGTGGCCCAGATTGGGAGGTAGTCCAGGACCCGGGCCACCCGTGCTCTAGCACGGATGGATGGCTTGTGAACGCAATCCGGGCCATGTGAAAAGGCCCTAAGGGCCCCGCCATGTGAAAAGGCCCTAATGTGATGAAAAATTATGTTTCTGATTCTGCTTTTCTGAAGCAGTTGTCGGGTTCTGCTGGTTCTAATGAATTCAGAAAAAACCAAAGGGATATGTTGAAAGAATATTTGAAATTTGAAAGAATAAGTGAAGCTGGAGATCTGACCTGATGTCAGTCTTTCTCTGCTGCTTTCAGCTGGAGGAAACAGTCCGTCTGGTCCAGAGGATCGAGAAGACCGGCGTTGCTGCCATCGCTGTTCATGGCAGGTAAGCTGCTCACCTGACTAAGGGTTTAGTTTAAATATAGTGTGTTTGTGATCAGATTATATAATTCAGTCAGTCAAGAAGATATTTTGTTTAACTTCCAACAATTTGGGGTTTGCTTTAGTAAAATATTAAGAGGGGCAGTCCAGTTTGTCTGGTCTGCATTATACTTTCACTTCTTATTTGTGAATTCATGGAAATGATTTCCTTAATCCCCATCCAGGAGTTATTTGGTTACAGACTGAAGATATTGGAAATATTTTTGTCAATGAAAGAGATTTCCACATTGATTGCTGCACTGAAACTGTCTGTAACCAAAGAACTTTTCAGATGTTTTTGGCAGTAGTGAAAAATGAAAGAAGAAAAAGTGAAGGAATATTCTGCAGCAGATTAATGTCGGTTAATGTTGTTCAGGTTTAAGGAAGAGCGGCCCCGACATCCGGTCCACTGTGACTACATCCAGGCTGTCGCTCAGGCCGTCTCCATCCCCGTCATTGCAAAGTAAGTCACACTGCCCAACTATTTCTAGTTCATGCCTATTAAGAGAAACTTTTTCCTGATTTAAGTTTATTTGTTTATTTGTCAAACAACAAACCTCTTAAGATGTTTCTTCTGCCAAATTATGGAAATAGAACACAAACAGTCATGATTGTTTATTTAGAAATCTGCTTTAAAATTTGTGCTGAAAAAACAAAAAAAAAAAGCATTCATTAAAAACAAAACAGAATTTAGCTTTAACTCTAGTGTAAGATTAGATTTTACTAGCTGATTTTTTTGGTTTGTTGTTTTAGTGAAACAATGCTAAAACAAACAAGTAAAGACATTTGTGTCCTCCAGTGGGGGTTCTTTGGATCTGGTGAAGAACCATGGTGACATCGTAAAGTTCAGACAGATGACTGGTGCTTCGTCCGTCATGTTGGCCCGTGCCGCCATGTGGAACCCGTCGGTGTTCAGCAGCCAGGGACCCCTGATGGTGGAGAAAGTGATGGAGGAATACCTGAAATATGCAAGTTACCTTCTACATGTCTGGTTTAGTCTGGCATACAGTCAGGAGGGACATGCCGCAAAATTATTGATTCATATGAAATGTTTTGTGGTTGATTTGTTTTGCTGTAGTATTTATTAGTTTTTTGTTATACTGTCAACACTGATCTATAAATTAAATGATGTGAGTTGGTTGGTTAGTTCATTCTTTAAATCTGAATAAAATCAAAAACTAAAATGACTTCAAATCCCATCAGTCACTATTCTAGATAAATATAGACGGATAAAAAATTTTCAATTTAATGCACAAAGGAGCTCATGTCAAATTTGATGCTGTTGCAGGTCTGAGAATAGTTCGCACTGGAGCAACAAATGGCTGAAAAAGCAATCAAATTAAAAAAGATTCAGCTAGCCTAACATCGAGCAAGTAATAAAGTTTAACTGATATCAGGTCTGTAACATGATTAGCTATAAAAGTGATATAAATGTAGCATTATTAGCCCATTAGAACAAACCCTGCGTGACAATATTTTTACAGCTTGACAGGAAGATGACTGATGTTTTTTGTGTGTTCCAGGCCATCCGATACGACAACAATGCCTTCAACACAAAGTACTGTCTGTGTCAGATGCTGAGGGACAAGGTGGAGTCTCCGCTGGGGAAACGGGTGCAAGCAGCTCAGACCAATGCTGAGATCAGGTGATGTTTCCTGATGCCTGGTCACTGTAAAACAGCAGAATCTCAGGTGTTGTCTCAAGTTTCATGTGATGTGATGTGATGGATGTGTGTGTGCTGCAGTGAGGCGTATGGGATGCAAAAGTTTTACCAGCACACTCAGGAAAAGCTGCAGGCCAGGAGGGACACTCTGCAGAGCAGCAGCCAACCAGACGCACCCATCATGGATGGAGATGTCACCACCATGGCCGTAAAGTTTGAACGGTTAGTTCATTAGTTACTTCATCCAAACCAAACTTTGAAGACACCGCATCGCAATCTAACTTGAAAAGCTGGATTGGATGTTTGTCAGTGTAGAGAAAAAACATCAAAATTCTTGAAATTCCAACACAAAGAGAAGCAGGATGAGGGAACAGAGTGATGCGTGGTCATGGACCGTCCGAGTTCAAGGCTGAGAATATCAAAAGTAAGAGGCCGAAGCTCAAAACAGATGCTGCAGGAGCGCCATCTCTAATCCTGACATCAGCAGCTCCATCTTTGGTGGTTGTTTTCATAAGCAAAGACTGATGCTGAAAGCATGTTGATAATCTTAGCGACTTCTCTTTATGGCTGAAACTTCCCTGTCAGGATAAATGTCAGTGGTGGTAGATGCTATCAGCTGTTTTTTTTTAATGTTATCAGCTGTTTTATACGATCAGTAACACGTCTGTTTATCAGGAAACCAACTGAATCTTACCAGACTGTCTAACATCCCTATGACTCAGCAGGTTTGAGAAATGAGCCATGAATTTATTTGTAAAAACAAGTTTGAATGAAAGCAGCTGCTCATTTCAGGCAAGGACTGACAATATTATCATATATGGAAATGAATCCTGTGAATGGAGATCATTGTATGGAGGAGGTGGGAGACTGATACAGTGTTCACAGTGTATTTGAACTCTGATAAATGTTTCCCTGTGGTATGCCTGTTGCTTTTTGTTTTGTTGCTTAGTTTTCAAAATGAAATCTCTGAAGGCGTGATTTGTGGATGTGGTTTCAGGAGGGAGTATCCCCCTCAGATCACGCCCAAAATGTTCCTGCTGGAGTGGAGCCGGCGGGAGAAACTGGAGCAGCCGCTCTATGAAACGGTGAGGACATTCATGGACATCCGTTTTTATTCCATGCTGTGAAACACGTAGTGTTGCCTTGGAGATATTTGGAGACAGACATGAAAGCCCAAATTGTTTACTCTCCTTGGTGAGTAGTGGGTGATTCTGCAAGTCGCTTCCATCCAAAAGCACTCCGAAGAGGCTCTATCCTCGACGTGCAGCAGCAGCTCCCAGTTAGTCAGAGCAGGGGATGTTCAACTCTGCTCCACTCATCACTGGCTCATCCTCTCCTGGCTTACAGTCAGACATTAATATAGACTGTAGTTAACAACATTAAATAGTTTCTAAATGTTTAATTAATTGATTAGTTAAAAACTAAAACATCTTTGCTTGTTCTATTCTGTTTATGTGACATGTTCTTAAGTATTGTGAAGAAAAGGGCACTAATCTAAACAAGTTCACTAACTAGGGGCTGAAGTTTTTCTAGTTCTGAATTTTGCAATAAAGTGAGCATACAGTCTGAGAAGACTATTAGAACAAGCTGATAGAGCTTTAAAATAATGCATTTGTTTTATAATGCATCTATTCTATAGATCATCCTTAGTATCGCTATTTAGTTAGAAATTTTTGAATTGCGATGACAATCCTAGGAAAAAGGCAGTAATTTAAAGTTTGGAAATATGGCCAAACTTGAAAGCTCCACAGTTCTTTTTGCTGAAACGGTTCAACTGAACGTCATGATTTCTCTAATTACAATACTAAGCTGTTGACATGTTTAATGAATTAATGACCATCGACAACAAAATCAGCCTGGAAGTCAGAAAAAGAGATGTTCCACTCTCTAGCTTCTTATACTGTAACTAAGGTGATCATTCAGTCTGACTAAAGTTGCCACATAAAAAGCATGCTTGAGTTATAAATTCTATATCAAGTTGATACAAATAACATAACCAATGTATACTGAACCTATTTATAATATTATTAAAAAACTCTCCTTCCCAAAACTGTTGAGCGAAAAAAGTCCGAGAAAAGAAAATTTACATCCCCGTCGTCCACCAGACATGCAAGGATTGAATCCAAACCGGCAGCTGGAGGACGGCTCTGGACAGATTCAGTCTTCCCGGTGCTTCAGAGCCAGACTGTGGCTGAATATTTGGGTTTTTTCTACATTATTCTCAGCGACTGTGGAATTAAATACGTATGGAACCCCTGAACGATACTTCCACAAAATGAGCTGTCTTAAGATGAGGGGAAAAAACGATTCCGACTATAATCCATTGGTTCCCAAACTTTTTCTGCGGGGCCCCCCTTTCATCGACAACAATCAAGTCAAGCCCATCCACCGATAACTTTTGTTTAAAACCATGTCAGAATCAAAAGGAAATCGCATTTCCTTTGCTATAGTGTGAGCTGTCCTCCACATGACAAATTGCTAATCTTTTCTAGAACCAAAGAAATCTGACATGGATGATTTTAGTCGTAAGTTTGGAAGAAATAACGCCGTCGATCTTTCCTGCTTTAACACAGAACACAAGTGGTAACACACAGATGTCCTTTTGTTTTGCTTCCTGATTTTGTGATCTGGTTCAGGTATGATCCTTTGTGAAAAGCTGTGATAGTAAAGGATCTTTATGATTAATTAATCTTGGCGATTAATACCGTGATTGATTGTGATATTAAGTAATTGTGACATTCCTTGTAAAAACTCCGGTCTACCAAGCCAGGACAGAATCCACTATTCTCCACAGCAACAGTTACAGGAGCCTCTTCTTAATCTGGAGAATTTCAATATTTAGGTCAGAATTTGTGCCAGACATCTGCATCTGTCTGCTCTGTTAAAGATCCAAACAACAGATTGAGCCCATCTGGTCCACAGTCTGTTACCTCAGGTATTAACAAATGCTGCTGTATGTAGTCACTTTTTACTGGTATAGTGCTGTAGATATAATGAAAAACTTACCAAACGAGGGTTTCTTAACCTCCTCCACAGGCGTGGCAGGTTGTGGCCCACAAATACTGAGCTGTGAAACTTGTCTGAGTTATGATCGGGTGTGTGTTGTGTTTTCAGGTGCAGCGTTCTCAGGACCGAGCCTTTCAGTCCACCGTGACTGTAGCTGAGAAGAAGTACAGGTCTTCACTCTGGTCAGTATGCAGTTACTATGCAGCTGCTTCATGTTCACGACCATCCGCACAGATGCACATAAACCCAGAGTCATGTCTCAGTCACCTGTTCAGGTTTCCTGCTGCTTCCAGTGGAAGAATGTCATCAGTCTGATATCAGCTGATTGGTAACTCACCGCTATCCCTTAAATTTCTATTCTTGGCTCTTGTTTAAAATGTAAAACTATATATCAAAGCTCAATCCTTTTAAATCCGGTCAACATCCATTCATAAATTTTCAGGGCAGTCTCAGTTGTTAGATTATGAGGCTAAAATGAGGAAAAATGAATCGATCGACACAACACCATAAAGGCCAACCAAAATAACTAAACAGAATTTATTAAAGTGCTTTGTATAAATAAGACTCAGACCAACACTGACCAAGCCTGTTCTCATCTGTAAATCATGCTCTTTCAAGTTTTGGCTCATTGAAACAAACACACAACCTATTTACATATTTACACTTTTTCCTCCAGCTGTTTAATATTTGTTTTTTGTTTGTTTTTTTTCATTTACAGATATTAATGCTACTATTTACCTGCTATCCTCTCTAAACCATTTTTTTTAGCTGCTCCTTATTTGACATTATTGTGAATTTAAGCTACCTGATTGGTGTAAAAATTGACAGGAAATGACTTTACCATAATTTCTTTGTCAAAATAGGGGTCTCTTAGCAATAACATAGCTGTGATGGCAATCTGTATTAATACTGAAAATGTGATTAAATAATGGTGGATCACTCATTGATGATGCACTATATAGATTCTCTAAACAAATGCTACATTTAGCACAGATCTGAGCCAGATTGTGTTATCGTGCAGAACTTCATAGGCTTTTAGATCCATTTAATTAGACCCAGGTGTGTTTACGCAGGGAAACAATGAAAACTTGTGGGACAGCAGCACTTGAAGACCCACTCTGTACACCCTTCATTTAGTGGTTGGACGGACTGTAAACCTCTTGGACAGGATATAAATGCCTGGGAAACTTCTGTACACACCTAATGCAGTGCTTCCCAGCCTTACTTCCATGAGGATCCTCTTCATACAAATCCTAAAAAGCCATGGACCCCTGACCCCATCTGTGGTGAAACCATCTTTGGTTTTACTGTATGCTTTCAAATGGGAGATTTTCATAAATAGCACATTTTTGCTGAGTCCTGTCCTCCCAAAGTTAAATAAAAAAACATAAAGCCTTGCTTTTTTCCCTATCAAAAATAGACACACCGTGTGTGGATTTTATTCAAAATGGCTCGGAATGTCCAAAGCCACAGGTACCTCCTGTGTTTTTTGGGGACTCCCTTGGGGGTCCTGGACCCCAGATTGGGACCTAAATAGTAAGCTATTGCTCACAATTTACCCCTCAGACTTGTACACTAAAATTTCTGAGAAATAGGTTATTATATAAGCAAAAGCACTGGAGGGCACTGGAGATCTAGACAGGTAAAATGTTGGTAATTATAATTCCTGACTCCTCAGGTAACTTCAATCACAATTTTCAGTTATTCCAATGAGGTTGGCACATCTCACGGTTGGAGTTCTGTTTCTCTGCCTGATTTAACCTGCTGACCGATAAAATGCAGATTATTAGTGATGGAGTTATACAGTTACCTGATAGTTGCTCAGACAGAAAATTCTGCTGACGTGTGAAATCGGTGTGTTCCTTCCAGGGAAAAATCAAAGAAGTTTGCAGAACAAGCGGCCGCCATTGTCTGCTTGCGAGTTTTGGGAATACCAGAGGGTCGCATCGGTGAGGAAGACTCTGGACTGGTCTGCAAGAGGAAGAGGGAGGGGAAGATGAATGGCAGCACAGAGGAGAGCAGAAAGAAGCTACACATCGCTAACATCCTTCCCGAAAGAAAAACCTCAGAGCCCGCTGTTGTGAACTGTGAAACCTGAACATGGCCCAGTGAGAGCAGGCGGTGGTTAGACGGAAGATCTAGAAATAAGACTCAAGATTTAATGTTTGAGTCAGAAAGATGAATCAGACTTCCTCTGGTCATGGATGGGAGAGTTAGAGAGAAAGCTTTAACTTATCTGTTTTCACATTGACTGGCATCATCTGCCTGTTGCTGGATAATCCAAAAAGTGTACAGAAAAGCTCGAGAAGCTGCTCAAGTCAAATTATTTTCACTTGTGTTGCTCAGTGCAAGCCGAAGCCCCTTAACCATCACAGCTGGATGCCTAACCTTCAACCTGACCCAAACCACAACACTAAAATCTGAGCCATGGAAAATATTTTTGTAACCATGGAAACTACAATTTGGTCACCACTTTTACAAAACAGTCATCAGAATTTGTTGTGCCATCTGATTTTGTGTTGATGTGAGGCCTGCAGGGGACAGAAGCGTTTCATAAAACCATGGTGCCTTTCAGTGTGCTTTTTTTCCCATTTATTTGTATATTACTACATAAAAAACCTAACAGCTCTGAACTCACTGTTTGGATCTTTTGTTTATTTGGTTCTGTTTTTCCCTGCATATGGACCAGCTGGTGCATTTTCATTTCATTTTTGCTTTGGATTTTGTGAATGAAAGCTTCCATCTTAATGATCTGACTGAGTCCTATTATTCATCCAGCAAACCTGATACATGTTTTTACGACAGATCCAGAAAGGTTGGAGTTCATCTCCTGGAAACAGGCTGGAGTGTTTAGTAGTGACTTTTGAAAATGAGTTTTAATTGAGCTTTTAAAAAAAACCTAAGTTGAGCCTGAAATATATAAGAAAAACCATCCTCTGACGTCATTGAATGGGTGGTCTTGTGATTCTTTCATGGAGGCTGGGAAATATGGACAGTCCAGTGGAGCACAGTGAGAAATGTTAGTCTCTCCAAATTTCCAGGCAATTTTTAAGGAATTACAGTGAATTTATCTTTAGAAGCACAAAATTCTGTTTACATATCTACTCTCTACTTTGGTTCTTAACTTTGGAACCAACAAACCTAGATAAGAAGATTTTTAGATGGACCAGATAGTGTGTTAGTTGATCATACGCAGGAATTGAAGATATTATGACCACAAAAGGAAATACTAAAGCACCCACACACTACAGATTTGAGAGGTACTTTGTCAAAATTGTACAATTAATATTTCAAAGCTTTCCCTTGGGTCTGCCACCAGAATTATAGTTTCTAACTTATTACACAATATACTGTACAATATACTTGAGATTGGATGTGATTTCATGTGCAACCATTTGCTGTTGTTTAAAAATAAAATTAATTTATCTTATATTTGAACTTAATCAGGAGGAAATAGAGGAAAGTTAACTTTATCTTCCATATTAATTCTTTATTTCTGTATTTTTTCAGAAGCAATTTAACTAATGTCTTTCAGTGGAGGACTTTGAGCATTTTATTTAACTTGAAATTAATTTGAATTAAAACACTAAGTTATTTCACCATAAAACTTTTACTATTTTTTTTAGAAAGGCTGACTTTTAATTAACGAACATTGGGTTTTAGATGCCGCTCAGAACCATTTCTCACGTCGTTAGGGTGTAAGAATTTACGAGGAACCGTGAAAGCAGCACTAGGTTCAAGCTGGAGGAGAGTAAAACTCGCTGCCGCCGAAGAAGAAACACCGTGAGCAAAAAGTTGACACAACTATGGAACTTTAGTGGGTATAAAGTGTGTACGGACGTGCGTTTAGTGACTGTCCAGTTGCTAGTCAACGTTTTGTTCAGGATTTGTCGACGTGTCGGTGCCTCAGCTGAGGGGGAAGTTCTGCTTTCAGTCGGATGGAACTGAGTGAGACTGATCAGTTTTAAAGACAGGCCGGTCCAGCAGCTCCACTACAACACTCGACTGTCCCTTTAGTTCAATGTCCGCAGTTAACTGCGCTGAGGAGCTGGATTTCAGACTAATCTTTGAGGAAGATTGTACACAGGCAACAGGTACGTGTTGTTTTCACTAATTTTTAGTTAGCAAAAACTGCGTCAAGCTATGATCGGAGTTTGCTGCAGCTAAACCGGAAGGCAAACAGTGACCTCAATATAACAAACATCAAGTTTTAAAAGTTCAAAGCTTTCTCTGATAATATCCAATATAAATATCATTGCTGACAGAGAAAGTCTTAATTATGTTTTAATTAATATTTTTTTCATGCTTTAACCAGAATGACTGCACCGTATGTATTTGAGATGTTTCATAATAAATTGTGTTGTTCTGTCTTGTAGATATATTTGTAGAATAAGATGTATCTATATTAGAAACCAGGTGAAAATTTGACTGGTGTAGGATAGAAATTTTATTTATGACAAAACAAGATCACTCAGCATTTTACCTTGAAAAATGTAACTGGAAGTGTGATCTTGTTTTGGTGAATATCACACTTCCCCAGTTGGCTGAGGTGAAATTTAAGATGTCAGGTCAAATAATGGAGTAATGACCTGCTAGTTCAACCCTGCGTCAACAACTCTACTAACCAGTATTTACCAGTGACAGCAGCAGCTCTTACTAACTAGTAGACTCATAGATAAGTTGATTTGTTTTAATGCATTTATCAGATACTCTGCCTAAACTTGACTAGGTTCAACGTAGGTATCATACACGGCCTTAAACTCACTTGATTAAACTCAGTTTTCATATAATACAGCTGCTGACACTTTTTCAGTAGATTGAATAAAGACGGGTTTTTTCTGATTACTTAAGAATTCAAAATGATTATTAATCATAATTAAGTGTGTTAGTACATGTGTATGCTGCTTGACAGCCCCGGTGCAGACGGAGCATGACACCCATGTTTGTTGGCAGGTTTTACTTCCTGGTTTGGTAAACGCTCTGAACGCACCCAGCTGGTGGAGGGTATCATACCCCTTTCCTCCTCTTCTTTTTGACTTAAAGATGATTGGGGGAGGGGTGCAATGTTGCATCACATTTGTAAAGTGTCAGACTACAGTTGGTCCTTCCACACTTCTTCTTTTTTTCGTTTTTTTTTTGCATACACATTGTGTACATGTGTGAGAGACAAAGAGCGCTGTTATTAATAGTAAAGATAAGGCTGGTGTGCAGCTGTGCGATTGAATCTCCTGAACTGTTGAAGATAATCTGTCACCATAAGAC
>JAVQJG010168505.1:0-19465 GCA_036024015.1 Craterocephalus amniculus
CGCACCAACTCAGGCTCCTTCCCCCCAAGAGAGGTGACGTTCCACGTCCCAAGAGCCAGCCTTTGCAGCCGCGGATCGGACCGCCAGGGTCCCCTCCTTTGGCTGCCGCCCAACTCACATGGCACCCGACCCCTACGGCCCCTTCCGTGGACCAACCCACGTGGCCTCTTCGGGCTAGGCCCGGCTGGGCCCCATGAGCAAAGCCCCGGCCACCAGGCGCTCGCATCGGTGCCCCACCCCCGGGCCTGGCTCCAGGGGGGGCCCCGTTTACCCGGTACGGGCCAGGGAAACATGGGCTCAATAATGTCATCCATCATATAGGGTCTTTGGGCCGCCCTTAGTCCGGCTCCCTGCCGGAGCAGGGAGCACGTAAACCCCTCCACCACGTTAAGGTGGCGGCTCAGGGAGGCCATCACCTTATGATTAATGTTATATTTTTTATTGGTCTAACTGGAATTTCAGGGTTTGTTGTTGAACAGGCTCTGAAGAAGCTGTCTTGTATTGTCTGCAGACTCTACAGAACCATGGAGGGTCGACGGATCCACCAGAAGAACAGTGAGGGGCGTCAAAGCTGCAGCAGGTCATTCACCGGAAATCATCAAGTTTTAGACGATCACAGCTCATCTAACTGCTAGATGTCCTGCACCACATCCCCAACATGACAACAGTTTGCTTACAGAGAAACAACATCCCCCAGAGGCCAAAGAAACCACAGTTTTCACAGGGAATTATCCTCAGCTTTGGTTTTTTGAGACTTTTCATGTCTTGATATTATTTCACATGAGCTTGTACTTTCATTACTTTGGTGTATTCTTAAGTTTTCTCTCACTCTGCTATACCCTGTGTATTTGTATTGTGAAATCTTATGTTCGGTAATTTAACTGTATATCAGTGTCACTCAGATGCCTTTTCAGTGTTTTTTTTTTAACTTCTTGTTTCCCTCAAACACATCTCTGTTTTACCTTTGTCCTTCATGCATGTATCTCCACAATAGACACAATAGGATCTTTTTACAAGTTGAGATTTCAGCAAGCTGTATTTCTTGATGTGAATTGTAAGGGGAAATCTTGTACTTTTTTGTATATCATATCACTTTTATGGGACTTTTGATGTTAGACATTTAAGAGAGTAAAATACGATCAAGCAATAATATCAATCTTATACAATAAAAAGAAATTGCAAGATTACACTGTATAAACTGTATTTGGTGGTGGTCCTGCTATGGACTGGGGACCTGTCTAGGGTGTATCCTGCCTCTCACCTGATAATTGCTGGTATAGGCTCCAGCCAAGCAGCAACCTCCCACATAGAAAAGTGAAGCCAATGCGAAAGTGCAAAGAAATTGCAGTTCCCCCCTCCTCCACAAGGTGCTGCTGCAAAACAGAGCAATTCCCCAGAGACTCCCATGTTAAAAAGAGCAACTTTACAGCAGAATGAAACATGTTTACAGCCTGGTTCAAAAAACATTTTAGCTTAAAAGATCTGGTTTAACTTCATGAATACTGTGGTTGGAGGGAAAACATTCTAACTCATTCCTTTAGATGTTATTTAATCCTAAAATTCCTTATAATTAGGGACGTGTAGCCAAGAGTAGCACAACTGCGGGTTTTAGCCTGCTAACAGTGCTACTGTACTTGGCTTCATGCCTCCGTTAGCTGGTTAGCTCCTGTTAGCTCCGGGTTAGCTTTGTTAGCACATAGCTCCCCTCAAGTCGGACACTTGTTGAGACTATCACACCACCTCAGTGTGGGAAAAAAACATGTTTTTAGGGCAAACTTAAACATGAGCAGTTGCCTGATACTTATCATTAGCTGTGCTGCTAGCTGCCTGCCAGGCTAAATACTGTAACTATCTTAAAAAATTCCCTTCCCCATCACTCACATGTGTGAAAGGAAAGATCAAAACAGACCCCAGGATAAAAATAAGAAAATTCTCCTTTAAAGGAGCTAAAAGCGAAATTAATTGTTTTCACACTGAAGGAATAAAAAAATGTTTTTGTGAAGAACTGGGTGTGTATTTTCATCTGGAGTATAGCGCGACGTCACAGAGCGGCTCTGTGTGTTGATCTCCAGCTCTGTGTTTACTAGCCGGCCCGGCCGCGCGTGCATGTACGTGCATGTACGTGCATGTACGAACACGCGCCCCTGTCCTTATAAACAGCCGCCACAGGGCGGAGTTACGGGGCAGGGCGCGCACGCAAGATGGCAGAGACTCACGCTGGTGGAAGTGGGAAGCGTCCGACCGAATATGACGAGGAGCCAATATTACCTCCAAGAAACAACGTTATTTTTCAAGGAAAGGGACAAAAACGCAGATTAATATTGGTCTGGCATTCTCAAGGTGGAGAGAGCGGAGAGACAGAAAAGGACTCCAGTTTGCTCTTCTTCTGGTTCGTGACTCACGGAGCGGATTCCACCTCGGCAACGTCTCTGTTTTCCTCTTCCACAGACGGTAGCCACTCGCGGCTACCTGCCGCTGCAGACAGGCTACTGCTGCTCTAAAGAAGCTGCATCAAAATAAAAATGCTTGGTTTAATATTTGTATGTTTTGACTTTAAACATTGAGGGGAAAGAAAATGGACATTGTTTAGGATATTACCTTACTAATTGTATGGAATAGAAAGGTATTTCTAAAATATACCATTTTAGAAATGTCATTTTTAAATACATTTACACATCACACATGTCTTAGATGCTAAGATGTGTTAGTAAAATCACTTTATTTATTTAATGTTGTTTTATTTCTATTACTTTTGCATTCAATATTACATAACATTAAAATAACAGGTATCAACTATTCATATAATTATGATATATAATGTGTGCAAATTATATAATTATAATTATGATTTATAATAAGATGGTGGTCAGTAGCACTGGAACACCACAAGAAACTGTACTAAAAACACACCTTTTCTCATTGGCTTTTACTCCAGCATGAGTTTTTTATTTGGTTTTTAGTGTTGTTCTTATTGTTTTTATTCCTATTGATATGATTTGATCATAATTTATTTATTCCTCAGTGCTGTTTTATTCATGTTGTGTTTTTGTTACATATGTGTTTATGTTTTGATTTGATCTATTTTGTTCTGTACAGCACTTTGGTCAACTGAGGTTGTTTTAAATGTGTTTTTTCAAATAAACTTGACTTGGCTTTGCTTGGCTTGTCTTGACGTACTTTCCCCATTCCTCTTCATGTTGTACACCTCAGACTTCCAGTACAACTCTCCTGAGTCCTGTCATCTGCAAAAATACTATGATTCAGCAGTTCTTGGGTGTATCAGTGACAGAACTGGTCTGATAGTTTGTGAAATGGTGCCGTGACAATCATCTCATCTTGAATATCAAGAAAACAAAAGAGATAATTGTTGACTTCAGGAGAAACAAGAACAAACATAGAAGTAAAACGGAAGGAATGGGTTCTTGGAACCAGTGTTACATGCTCACTCAATCGAAGGACACCTGTATCTGATTGGTTGCCACTAAACCGCATCATAGCTTATAACCATAAAGTTAACTGAGTTTCAACTTCTAATCTGGTGCCGCTTTGGCCGCCCGGCTGACTGCGGCAAAAGGGTTGGCTGCTGAAGACGCCCGTTTCTCATTGGAAATATATTAACTTCCGGCGTCCTTGCCGCTTTTGCAGTTTGGTCTAAACGTACAGTTACACTGCAACCCAGGTTCATTTTAGGGGTGCTTTGATTCAATGTAGGGGTGCTTGAGAACCCACAAAAATGTTATATAAATGCCAATGGCTTACAGACTAGTTTTCTTAACAAATAAGATAAGATGTACTTTACCACGCAGTTAACGCTTGAAACAGAGACCTGACCTGAACTGAAAGGGAACAGTTGTTCTTCCAGGAAAGAGCTGACTTACCAAGAACGTATTGATGAATATGGATTTTCGCTTGACGGTAGGCTAATTGAGAGGGTTTACCTGATGGTGTGTTTAATTGAACATGGTGCATTGGACGTGGGAACTCCAGTAAATTTTAAGGTTGAGGTCCCCGGTACTTAGCGACCTTACAGTCGTACAGTATAACATGGAACAGCTGTTCATGCTAACAGATAGAATAAGTTCTATGTCACGTCGGTGAGAATAATCAGGAATCCAAGTTGAAGATCTGCCTTCATGGGGATTCTGATTGAAATTCCAACATTTGTCTGCAAGTAAAACACACCATCAGTCAAACCATACAAATATAGGTCTTGCACGCTGCAATGATGTTAATCCTGTTTTACAAAGGCAAAGTGTCTGTGTCGCTAAGAAACTGAACGGGGAAAATCCCCTTAAGGCCCATTTATGCTCCCTGACGGACGTAATTTGGGGCGTCCGTTCCAAACGTCTTCATGCGTCGCTGCCTTCATGCTTCCATGTGTCGTTTCTGTTGCTACGGCTAACCTCCGCTAAGCGGCAGTGCTGAGTTTATTATAAACTCTGCGATACAACGTTCGATTCAAACATCGATTGTCGGCACAAACGTGCTGCTATTAAGTTGTTTCTAACCACCAACACGCCCTGAACACTTGCAGAGCTTTATTTCAAAAGCTTTTGCAACTTCTAATGTTTTTTTCGCCTTCTTCATTCTTCTTCTATGGTTTTCTTCTCCCTGTTTATCTTCTTCTTCTTCCCTGGTTTGTTTCTGCTCCACTACGCTCAACACTGACCCCACGGTTTCCGGTGGTATTACTCCGTCGTCTGTGTTGAGTGACGGATGCACAAGGAGCCTGAAAACGCACCAAAAACGCACGGAATTGACGCAGAAGACGGACGAAACTTTCCGTGCGTGTGCGTATCCGCCATCTGCGTCGAGCATAAATGGGCCTTTACTCCCATAGCGCCGTCTGCGCAGTGAACCCTAATCAAGACCCTTTTAAACCTTAGTCACAATGTTAAAACACTCCTGGTAGCCTATGCATGACAGTGTGAGAAACTGGAAGTGTGGCGTGAGAGCGTGTGAAACCACTCAAATGCGTGAATCTCACGGCCGGTAGGTAGGCAGTCATATCTCTCCACCTGGGCCCGGTCCTTCAATAGTGAGGAATCTTTTGAAAATTCTGAATCTGAATTGCGTCACTATCAGCTAGTCAACGTGGTCTGCAAACACGATTCCAAAACATGGGTTGTTTCATTTCATGACAGTGCAGTGTGGCCCGTTACAGGTTCAGCTCCCCCTAGTGGCCAAAAGATACACAGTATCTCTTTAAAGGGATACTCCGCCCTCAGAATGATGTGACTTCATTTGTTTACTCACCCTCATGTTGATTTAGATGTTGGAACGCTTTCTTGATATTCATCATGTAGCCGGAGATATCGGGAGGTTTACATCTTATTTACCTGCGGCTACAACGATGCTAAATAGAGCCCGGTGAAAAAAGTCCACAAAAACTGTCAATATTCCTCCATACTGCTCGTCCAATGCAGTCTTACTTCCTGGATGCGCGTACCTGCGCGATGCACGCCCGCGTCTGCCGCTGCCGCCAATGCATCCAGCGTCACGTTGCGGCACGCCCTCCGCGTGTATCGCGCAGGTACGCACAGGACACGCGGACTGCATTGGACGAGCAGTATGGAGGAATATTGACAAGTTTTTGTGGACGTTTTTCACCGGGCTCTATTTAGCATCGTTGTAGCCGCAGGTAGATAAGATGTAAACCTCCCGATATCTCCGGCTACATGATGAATATCAAGAAAGTGTTCCAACATCTCAATCAACATGAGGATGAGTAAACAAATGAAGGCACATCATTCAGAGGGCAGAGTATCCCTTTAAAGCAGGAAGAAAAACCTTTGAAATACAGTAGCACATTTCATGAAGACCAGAAGGTTACAAGCCAATGATTTGTCCACGCTCACAGAGGAGCTTTATTTTCCTGCTACCATTTTCCAATGCTCCTCAAAACCCTTAGTAAACACCTCTTCAGTGTGCATGAGTGTGTGTGAGAGCGGCACACATAAAGCGGCTTACATTTTCCTTTACATTTTATGACGATGAGGTTGTTGCATTTCACATGGCGTGGCCAGGCCTTTAATGACAGAGTGGGCGAAGAGGCCGCGCCCCAAACATTTGGCTCTATTACACACCAGGCCACCACACCAACAACCAATAACTACATCTTAGTGGGTGGTGGAAGGTGGGGCTCAGTGAAGCTCAACCCAGCGGACTGTGCACGCACACTAACCCACACGCTGAATGATCTGAATGAACTCGCAACAAGCAAATGACATAACCAGATCTGACCAACACATTTTGAAGTCATTTTTAGCCCTCGATCCTGGTTAGAATGACAACATCTGGGATTAATTTTACTCTCCAAAGGGGGCAAATGAGAATTTTCTTTAGCTTTGTGGAGCAGAAATGGAGTTTGAATGCTGTTTATCTTTTACAGAGACCACAGTAAGGAATCCAGGTGTGCGACTGGGGTGTACTGTGATTTATTTAGTGCTGTCAACAAACCGATTAAAAATGAAGGTGATGATATTATTCTATAAAATGGATAAGCATCAGTGCTTTAAAAGTTACCTGTAGGAGTCCCTGTAGCTCATTGTGTCATGACCAGAGTCCTCCTGGTCCTCTTCATTCACTTTAAAGCAGACTCTCTTAATGCCTCCTTGCTCCGTTTTATCCTGGTCACAGCCATCCTCACAGGGGGCCAGAGAGGGTGACTGGTTTGGCTCATAAGCTGGGGGCTCCCCACCCTCCCCTTGGGGTTGTGTGGGCTCAGTGATAGATGATAAGAGGCTAGATGGAACAAAAAAACAAAAACTTTTTATCATCTGTTCATTGTAGCAAACATTTTTACAAAGCATTAAATGGTATAATGTGTTAGGTTTGTACTTTTTACTGTCATGTTTATTAAATTTAATAATCCAAAATCAAACTTGCACATCTGTCCACACACCCCTGGCTCAACACAAGAGTCACAATATGTGTCTCTTTCTCTTGACGCTATCCTGGCGTCACTCCCTGTTCCTGTACTGGGCCTGGCCCATAAATATTTTGGGCCTGAAGAATGTTCCTTTTGTAAATCCTTTGCTTTAAACAAGGCAAAGGGAAGACGAGGGGAAAAAAAAAGAACAACTTCAGAAGGGTGATGTGGGATAAGAGCTCTTAGCTTTTCTAAACGTTACTGTGAAGGCTATAAAAACAACCGATTCATATGTAACATGAGTGGAAGGTAGAGGTGTAAATATTTTTTAATGGATCTAAAAATTCTTTCTTTGTTGTTTTGGAAATATAGATTATTTCATAATCATATGAAAGTGATGTTCAGCACTATTAAATGCACATGATCAGTACTTACACATCTATCTGGGCAACATATTGCCTCATTTCCCTCACAGCAACATCCAAGCGGCTGTACAGGTAGATGTAGGAGTCCTGCGTCTCTGTATCTTCCTGTTTGAGCAGGAAACTCAGGCCGCCTTCTCCCTGAATGCCCCGTCGACCGTCCATCAAACCATCACTTCCTCCTAAAGTTACCTCCTCGCTGCCGTCCATTTCATCCCCTTCAAGGCCAGAGCAGCTCCAGGAAGGAGCACCCATGCTGGCCATGCAATGCTGAGTGTGGGACATGGGGTTCAGTTGTGCTAGAGGAGAGGAGAGAAGTTTGTGGTGAAATAATGAAAAAGACCTCACTCTCTGACAATTCTATCTATCCCAGATGTCCAAAACCTATGAAGTAACACGGCTGCCTGTTCTCTATTTGCTCTTAATGGAAAACATCTTCTTTAGGGGCACTTGTGAAAATGATATGCAAAACAAGAAGATGCTACAAAGCTGTTTACTTGGGTTGGAAGCCAAGCTAAGCTGCAATAACGTGACATGTCCTGAAACTGCAAACAGATTAAGTTCACACGAGGAACCCAAAGGACCCAAACCCCCTTTAAGTCATCCTTTTTTGTGTGAATTCGACATCTCCTTTTTGAAAACCCAAGGGGAGTTAACAGAAAAGAGATTTTTTTGCTTTGCATCTCAAATAAAAAGCCTTATTTCTGCCTGCAAACCTGAGGAATGGACATTTCTATGACTGCCGAGCTGAGTTGGCAAAATGCATGCTTTAAAGCACAAAAACATCTTATAGGGATAACTGCTGGGCAGATGTCTGAATGGCAAATGCTGCATACAGAAAGGATGGAGATGAGCCAGTGCTGCCTAGTGTCTAGACAGCTGTAATGAATTTTCATCTTTGCTGAGCGTAGACATAGTTTAGCAGTTAAATGTACAGATTCTTAATTAATACCAAGCTGCGTGATAATAAAGTTGGGCCGTACAGAATGATGGAGATGGATCTGTTTTTGTGTTTATTCATGCAGGATTTTCTTTCTCTTCCTCCTCTTATTCAACCAGACATCATTCATTTCTAACGTCAATAACTTAAGTATGGTCTGTCTTAATGGCAAACCACTCAACTAATTTACTGTGGGAATCCTTGCTGGGACCTTATGGTTGCCATGGAAGGTGGCAGTTTGCGTTTCCTTCTTGTTGCTGTGGGATTTAAATTAACATGGAGGCTAAGTAGTAAAAATTATCACTGAGCTGGGTGTTAAGTGGGTTTAGCTGATTCAACATGAAGGGAATAGATCTCAGCGAAGCTTAATTTAAGCAATGAATATGCGACTGTGACGAGATTGTACTTATTGCTAAATCTTCTTAGATTAGGATGCGTGTCAATCTGTATAAAGCTTACCTTGGTCTGGGTCCAGACCAAAAAGAGAGTTTTTGCGACCAAAACGAATACTGAAAGTCCTGCCAGCAGTGGTAGTGCTTTTGGGGTAGGAGACCTGCATCAAGTTGATGTTGCAGTTGGTGGGAACAAAGTCCATGCAGCCCAGTGGGTGAGGGCGAATGCCAGCCTGTCTGAAGGATGGCCACACCTTGTTCCTCAGTTCCTGGGCAAACTAGGGGGGAGTAAAGCACAAGTTATGTAAAGCTCAAACTAGCATCGTTTATGATTGTGTACATAAAAAATGTATACACTAAAATGTTTCATCTTTAAGCCCCACCCTCCAAAACAGGCTTGATCAGCTCAGATTGGTCAGCTGTTTGATCAAAAGATTCACAGGTCGAATGCAGCTGCTTAGTGTTGTCATTATTCAATTATTTAATTCAAAATAACCCCAAAAAAAATCTATTCATTTCCATTTAATAAGTAGTCAGAAATGGGGCTCTGATGCTGATAAGAGTCTTTGATATGTCAAAGATTAGCAAGTTACTTTGATCGCATTAGTATTTTTTTTTGATGTGTTAAATACTTCCTCTGGTCAACTTCACAGCCAGAAATGTGACATTGACTTACATTGAAGTCACAAAATTTAATGGGTCTAAATTATGTTGGGTTTTATTTGCTTTCAAAACATTTATTTTGCCATGTCTGCATTTATTTTTGAAGAAAAGGAGTGACAATGGACACTTCTACTCCATCTCAGGAGATTAACCTATTAGCTCATTTAGGGAGATCAATCAAATTATTGTATTTTTGATGATATGCTTAAGGAAAAAACATGGCCTCCTGGCTTTGCTGTATTTAAAACAGAAATAACTAGAAGTAGGTTTATACACCTGGCTGCTTTCATAGCCAAAGACAAGCATGCAGCGTGTCACTGTTGCTACCAGCTCAACCAAAAGTGTTTGCTTGTTGTGAACAGGTCTGAGAAAGAGGTTTGTCGACCACCTCCACCACGCATAACGGGTGTATTTATAGAGAGCACCAACTTGCACACAGCAGGACTTGCTGGTATGCTTCTAAAAATAACATATGTACACACCTTCTTATCAATCCATTAATTAAAATGTGTTTTTAAAGGAAGGTAGTGAGGCACTTTGGTAACAAGTAAATACATGGCATCAAATCTTTAAGATTGCTAATCTCTGATAAATCCATACCCCTCTCCATCAATGCTCCCCACCCTCTACTATTCATTTGATGCAAGACAATTCTGTTTTGCTTATATTTTTGTGATTATGAAATAATCACAAATAATAAACAAAATTTACAGACACTTCAAAGGTTTAAATCCTGAAAAGCTGTGAATGTATCCTTGCTGGCAATGCTGAGGATGTTTAAAATTAAGAGAAAAATGTACAGAAAAGTCAGAAGTGACACAAGGGTTAAAATATGCTGATATATGACCTAATTTTTAAAAAAACAATAGTTCTAGGGCATTTTTTAAAAGTTAATCTAAGATAATATTATTACAAGAAGAAACTTACAATCTTTTTTTGATAACTTTAAACATTTTCTTATGAAAGATGCCTTCAAGTGAAGTGACAGACGCATGAGTTCAGTCACAAACAGTAATGTTTTAAAGAATGGTGGACGTTCTTGGTTTTATATAATATCTTAATACCTGCTGATAACTGCTGATACGCCGTTTTATACTCTCAAGCTTGTTGTCACAGATCTGTCTGAACTCGTACTGCGGCATGGTAACCACTCGATCACTCTGGGAGATGAGCTGGCTGCAGTTGCGTACGAAGAGGCTGTCATCGCCAGAAAATGCATCCAGGATCTGCAGAGACAAGAATCGATGTCAAGGATGCAATTCTTCTTTTTCAAAAGTTAAGAAATCTGATCTGGCTGACCACAGTCTGAAGAGATTTTTAGCAGCTGCAACACGAGGCAATTGTGCTTTTCATCTGGATAAACATTCGGCTTTCCAGTATTAATAACTGAAACCGGTATCATGGCCAAAACATTCCTCGGCTATTTTTAGATGCTTCATGAAACAGCATTGAAAACTGAGTACAACATTATGCAAGACTAAAGTAAAATCCCACAATATTTAGACAAATAACTGAAAGCAGGACTTCTACCTCAGTGGTGCATCTTATTTTTAAGTCTGTTAACGTATGCAATACATCATGGTTACCTTGCCAACAAAACAAAAGGCTTTAGTTATTTAATTACCTTAGCAGTGAGAAGGAAACAGCCTTTGGGCTCCACTATCTTCTCCAAGACATGGCTCTTGATGCCAGCAGTGCTCACATACTCATAAACTACACCGTGTTCCAGGTGAACATTATCGACCGTCAGGCTGACCAGAGGCAGATCATCACAGAGAGAGAGTCTGGCAAGCCGGTGGTCTGCAGATGATCATTTTAAACATGTCAACTTTTCAGCTGTAAAAATAATTCTATTTACTTTAAGCAGAGATTTCTTTCTAAAGTATAAAAAACACCCTCATAACATAAATATGACACACAATGAAATCATCAGTCTTATTAGTTATAACACATGTAAAGAAGTATCAATATTAAGTGTGTTTATTCTGCCAGCACTGTGAGGAAAATATGCCAAGCTACCTACGGGTAAGGCCGTTTGTTTACTGACATAGTGGCCAAATGAAAATAGCAATAAAATAACATTTGCATGCAATTGTTTTGGCAGGTACAGATTTGTTATCACCATCATGAACACCCTTCCGGCTCAAATATCTTTCGCTGGCTGAGATTTAAACCAAACTAGCTGCTATAAGTAAATCTGCAACACAATACAGATTCTTCTTTAAATATTAATTAATGCAAAGTACAACTGAAAAAAATCAGCTCTGGTGTATTTAAAGACAAATTCTTCACCTGTTCCATTGCTGCCATTCTCCTCCTCATGGTCAGAGCCGTTCTCCACCGGGTAAGGCCTGAAAGGGCTTTCTTCCTTCTCATCTGCACCCGTGTCTCTTTGTAGCTCTTCCACATCCTCAAAAGCACGATACACCCAGTGACACTGTGAGGAAACAGATTAAAGCAGTCATACGGAGTGTAATCCAGATCTGAGCAGTGGAGTGAAATGGTGAATATTCTGTCTAATACCAGGCAAAAGCTTGAATGAATAATCAACAGGAATTAAAATAAAAAGAAGTAACCAGGACATTTTTATATTTAACTATGCTGAGTGCGAAAGTTCTGTACATACAGCTGGAAATAGAGAGTTCTAAGTATTTCAACATGCCCTGTGGATACAGATATTTTGCATCCATTAATGTAGTTAGGACTGACTGAAGCTGTTTGAACTTGACAATGCAGGTAACTGCATCAACATCATTCTGTTAATCGATCCTGCCAGTAAATGAAGCAGTAGGTAAATTGGGCCAAAATGGGACTGCTTGGAAGGGCCTGTTCAGTAGACTAGAGCAAAAGGGATTTGTCAGAGAAGTAGGCTAAGCTAAATTAAACAAAACCCTGTTTTACACAGCAAGGAGGACACCCTGCCTCTGCCTGCAGTCTTGTGAAATACTGCCTGGAGACGCAAAGCGCGGCTACAGGAATGTCAAAACAAGAAGAGATTGTAGATTTGACACTGGCCATGTGGTATTGAGTCTGAATAAGATCCAATCATGACTTAGTGTTTAAGAATTCAAACGTAACATTTTTTAGCAAAGATGAGAATTCAATGAAAAAAGATAAGCCGCTAGTTTCCTGCTTGTGGCTTTTTCTCCCTTGCTCCAGGCAGGATTGTATCTTGAGCTGAAAAATGATCATATCATCCTGGAAGTGGAAGCACCAGCTAATAGTTCATACAGGAGACCATTAAATAACCTACTGGTGAGAAGAGGAATTAAAATTAAACTGGGTTTTAATTTCTTCTAATTTACTGTTTTAGAGAGCTCACCGACATTAAAAAATCATGAACGCTACTAAGGAACTACCAATTTGCTATTTTGTGACTTTGCATCCTCCTTTTCATAGATTAACACACAGTACAAAAATCCTCTGACCAGGGCTGGCCAATATATTGAGATTTTCAAATATATCAAGACTTTTTTATATATCAAGACAGATTTTTCTGAGTTGAAAGTATCTCTTTTTTGGCATTTTACTTTTGTTACTGTTATTGTAAAGTATTTTTTATGAAATGACACTGTAGTCATCAAAACTCTTTTCATAAAAGACTGATTGGTATGGAAAAACCTGCTGTGATGAAAAAAAGAATGAAGTTTTCTTGTGTCCTCACCGCTTGGGGTGGCTCCTGGTGAGTATTCTGGGCGGTGAAGTGCTCTAGGACCTCCTGGTAGTCACTGTGATTTACATTATTGCCATTAACTTTCAGGATAACCTGGCCAGGCTGAAGACCTGCTCCCGCTGCCTCCCAGCCTGAAAAACAGAGAAAAGGTCAAATCTAGTGGAGCTGCAGTACATAAACAGAATTAAAACATGATGCGTATGTATTTCTTGTGCCTTTAGACATACCGTCTTCAAAAAGCTTAATAAAGTATCTGAATAATTTATTATTGTGAAGTACTTTAATGAATTTTCAAAACATTTTCTTTAATTAACTCAGGTTTCATTCCTTCAGGAAATTATAAATTAGTAAGACTGGCGCCCCAACATGCCATCTCAAAGTACAAATGATTTTACAGTTTGGAGGTCCAATCAACACCTTCATCATCTTCCCCTCTGATCTAAAAATACCAGCAATGGCATCACTTCTAGCCAGAGTGCCAGCAATTACAATAACATATCCTTCAACAGCAGACAGGGAGAGTGAGTTGGGAGCAAGAAAAACTCAAACAGAGAGTTTGAATCCTACGGAAAAAGTGAGGGAGAGAAGGAGCAGAGAGAGAGGTGTTTGAAGAGAGAGAAAGTTAAGAGACCATAAAAAGAACAGGGACGGTATTCCTCAGCTGCACAAGTCAGAGACTCCTCTTCTCATTGTGTTTGTCCTCCTGCTTCGGTCTGGTTTACACACTGAGATTCACCTCTTACTCCACTCAGTCATAAATCTCTCATTAATCTATTTTGAGCAGGTCTAAGCAGTACAAACATCTGGTTACAAGACTGTTGAAACAGCAGAGGAGGGATGAAAAAAAGTCTGGGGCCTTTTAGTTTCTTGTTACACTTTTAGCTCTGACCACAGAGCACAGACTGTATATAAAAGATGGATGTCTGAAGCTGTTGTTTTAAAGCAGGGTTCATTCTGGTAGGGGTTTCAACCCGGACTGCAGGCTGTCTGGCTAACAGGTGGCCATAAAACCCTTATAGAGGTGCACTGAAAGCAGGTGACTAGCAGCTAGAGTTACCTCATCTTTGCCATTAATTTCTTTCTGATTTACTGGTACTGATGGAGAAATAACAGTGACAAAATCTCACAAATGTGTTTACAGAGCCATAAACTAAAACTGAAACAACTGAATTTAAGCAAAATGAGTTAACTTCATCACCCAGTAAGCAGTAATATGTCAAACTGCGGAACTAACAAAGCTGCCTCTAGATTCTGATGTATTACATTATTAACTGCTGAATTTCTTATGATTGACAGCACCTTCTTTGTGTTGTTGTATCATCTTCATTCATTTATTCATCTGTCATTTCCCATGTGTTCTTATCAGAGGACAAAATCTCATACTTTTCATGCCAGACAGCTGAACACCATGAAGCGGCTGCAGCTTTGACTCCAGACGGGCAGCTAACCCTGCCACTCACCTTTCCTGACAGCATGGACATGAGGAGGTGCACTTCCACACAGTCTGAAGGAGAGGCTGTCTGGGTTGTCAGGGATCTTTACAATCCTGACGGGGGGAAAAATGAAAAAAGTCAGAGCGACACGTGCTTTGTGTATACTACGTGTTTGCCTTGTTGATGGTGCATTCGCCCTCACTCCTTGGCTTTGGTGGCGACCAGCAGCCGTAGAGAACGTCGTATGCAAAAGGCCTGGCTAATCATGGTTTCAACCTCTGCAAGCGGCCTGAGGAACAGCAGGTCCTCGTTGATGGTGTAGATCTTCCTGCCCACCTGCAGGCCCGCCATCTGGGAGGACAGACGGACAGACAGGAAACAGAATGCTGTTATTTATAAAGAGGCTACCCGGCTTTGGCTCCCTTTTAAAGGGCTATTCATACAGAGTTTCAGATGTAAAGCACCCTTAGCTCACAAATCGCTTGGTTTGTACCATAGTGAGACCTCAACTGTGCGCTCCATTTAGGCCAAGTATGGGTGAAGTATGATACAGGTTTTTGCCAGTCTCGTGTAGATTAATTTTAGAATTACAGCTCTGTTTATACTCTGCCTCTAAAGAGCACAGCACTAACAACACATCAGAGTCGACCGTGCAGAAGTGTTCACAGCCTGCCCAGTCTTGTAATCTTATTTTTCAGCATGCAGAGTTTTATAGAAGACGTCCGTATCAAGATTGGAAAGTAGATATGATTGAGTTGCATACCATTTACACAGAGCTGATGTCTGCTCAATGTGCACACATGTCCAGGCTGAAGGCTTACTATGTGACCACAGTTTTACAAATAGAAATAAAAATGTTAACTTCATCACTTCAAAAACATTTTAATTCGCTTTGTTGGAAAATGTACTTCAATCAAAGGAAGATGGGAGCAGAAATGTGTAATGACTTGGAAAAAACAAAAACCCATGTTACTTATGTAGTAATGAAACTACAGATGTGGAACACAAGAAGTACAAAAAGCAGGTTATAAACTTCTGTTTTTATGTTATCTCATATTGCACTTCATGAATTAATGAGAATAACTGTATTAAAACAAAACACTACTTTGGATGGAAAGGCCTAAAGAACAGTGGGGTTGGAAAAAAAATCCTTTCCCTCCATACGGGATAGCCCAGTGTTTCCTATGCTTAAGGAAATAAAGGAAGCACTTAAGCTCCTTTCCTCTGTATTTAGAGAACTCAGCCAGCTCTCATCATGGCCGCCACTTAGATACTTCTGGGTCATTTCCTTCAGTAAGCAAGCTTTCCTCACTATGTGACCAATCCAATTGTACAAGGAAGCACAGTTACAGTTACGCAAACATGTACATGCTCCCAAAGTGTCAAGCATCATCAGATGTACACAGACATATATCAGCTTTGTCACTTGACAAACGACAGGCACATAGCACCATAGCCTGCTGAAAGTCATTAAATGTAGTCATCTTTAACATCGTCATTCACGTTGAGAGAATAATGCTGCCTCTGTCTGCCCACTGTGTGAGTCCAGTGTCCTGGGCACAGATCCGGTGGGGTGGCCTTGGCTGAGCCAGGCTCTGACTCTGGATAACAGCCCAGGATGGATGTAGGAACGACTGGGAGGAGCCAAAGCTATTTGAATGAGGAAGGATGTATGCATTTGTGTGTGTGTACGTGTGTGTGTGACTACACAGCATGGGTGCTGGTCTACACGTGACTCTCTACAATAGTATCATATAGTGAAAGAGCTCAGTGTGTGAGTGTGCCTGTCAGCCCTTTTCAGAGCCCCATGGGAATCAGCTGAGCTTCATTCACAGTGCTGGCACATGCGCCGTGTCACAACCGGCAACCCTGTTTTTGGTGGGGGTTGGAAGACTGAGCCACAAAGTAAGAGGAGGAGACAGAAGTGAAGAAAAGGGAGCAGAGGAGTGAGGCGTTTAATATGGTGGAAGCAGGCAGGGGAGAGACAGATCATCCACAAGGTTACTGAGAACAAAAAATAAAATAACAGACAACTGTGATGGAACTGGAGCCACAGGGGAATGATGAGAGAAACTGAGGGAAGGTAAAACTTTATATGTTGAGTTTTCCCAATTTTAGACCTTTGGTCAAGCAAGAACTTATCCAGTGCTTTTTAGTAAAACCTGTTGGAAAAACGGAATAAAGTTTACAGGCTTGGGTTGCTGCAGCATTAGTCTGAGCAGAGTCAGGTCCAATATTATCAGGAAAAGGGATTAGTATCTGCATTTCAATTGCTCTGGATGAGTAAACAAGTGTATGTGTGTGTGCATTTTGTTTTGACGTGATGTGAGTAAACATAGCAATGGCTCTGCAGCCAATAGGAGCATGGTTCCTCCAAAGGGAACCGAAGCAGACTGACAGCAGCCGTCAAAACACAAGACAGCCATTACCTACTGGAACTAACGCCCTGTGGCGGGAAGAACATAAACAGTGTGTGTCTGTGTGGGTGTGTATGTGTGTGTGTGTGTGTGTGTGCATGCATTTGTTGACCATTACCTCAGCATGTGAGCACCTGGAGACAGATTTTACCATAATGGCCTTGTTTTTCTCCTCAATCTCAAAGCCGTAGCCTTCCTCCTCGGGGTGAATCTAGCACAGAGAAAAACCACTTAAATACTCTCACATTTACACTCGATTGTTACATTTATATGTTTTTGACTTGCATAGCATCATATTTAAGTAAGTAGCCACATCATTTCAGCAACATATTCTTATTCAAAGTTTATATGCCCCATTAGATTCTGCTGGTGTTGAGAGGCTTGTAAAAATCACTCAACCTTTAAAATCACCTCTTAATATTGATTATAAGCTTTTGCTACTATTAAGAGTTTTATACCCCATTAATAACATATTAAAAAAAGAGAGGGAAGGGTCTGTGTGGTCCTACATTCAAATTATTCAGACTATCACACATGCAACATATGTGCTTTGTGCCTGGTGATGTTCTCTGGTCCCCTGCCATATTCCCCTGTGAGGTGAGGCTTACTAAAACATTGTCATCACCAAGCCCATTAGAAGGGTCCATTAGTAAAGCTGCTGGGGCCATCTTCCTGCTGCACAGTCCTGATAAGATGAGGATCTCCGCTGTCATATATCAGAGGAGATGACTGCGGTAAATAAAGAGTTCCTCTACTTCTCTTCCATAACAGGCGGTAAGGAGGATTAGTTCCACTAATCAAGGAAAAAGCCTTTTCCACTTCTTCTGCAAGGCCAGATAGCATGCCCACTCCCCACATGATTTGATAATGGACTTAACTAAGAAGTTCGCTTTCTGTTTCAGCCTCCAGAGAAAAAAAGATGTATATCTGCTTGAACCAGGACAATGTAAAGAGACCTAATTTCTTGAGTCAACTAAATACACATGAAGCTGGCAAATATAAAGTAAGATACATGAACAAACTGCAAACGTTACAGATCATGAATCTACAGAGTTTATCTCAGCATTGTTTTTGTTTTGTTTTTTTTTGCTGAATGAATCTATTCAGCTAAGATGTATAACGAGCTGAACACATTCCTCCCTTTGCATACAAGCCACATCGTGCATCAATGGCTTGCTAGAGTGATTTGTCTGATCATGGATGAAACTTTAAAGAAATTAAATCAAATGGAAATATCTTATTAAACCATAAACAGAAGCATTTTAATTTTTTCATTATTCTGTGCTTTAAGTAAAACAATCAGACTTCCTGTTGATAATTTCCTCTGGCCCAACATTCAGAAGAGGAGTAGAATATCCAAATTAGCCTGACAGCATGAATCTTAACTAATCCTACAAATTTCAGTCACCCATGGTGTTTTCTCATCTCACTATCAGCACAACAGGGCCTTCATCTCCGCAAGTTCAGCTGATTATAATCTGATGATATTAATAGCAAAACACTCATTAAGATGTGTGCTGATCAAAGCAAATTCAAACATATTGTTATCAATACCTAATCTTATGGAGGATAATGGAGACAGGGACAATCTATTATGATTACTGTGCACACACATTCAGCTTTCTGCACAGTACATGCATGCATTTGCATGAAAGAGATGCACATATCCAGCTAGATATGAATTTATTTAGAGAAAGTAGGTTGTCTTTTAGTATTGACATCAATCCCCAGTAAGCTATTGTTTCCCACTTTAACAACTGGTTTGTGTGTATGTGTTGAAATGTAGGTGTAGATGATGCTCTGTGGTGCAGCGAACAAGGATGTGTATGTGCTTGGGAAATGTTAGCATGCTTTTTATTGTGTGTTTTCTAAATAAAATAAATTAATAGAATTATAATGTAAGGCTATTAATCTGTGAATTTTGTGCATCATTAGGTTCCTAATGTGTGAGAATGTGAATATGTACGTGTCAGCTCACCACGAGGGACTTGGCCAAGATGTTTTCAATAAGTTTGAAGTCATTTCGCTGGAGCTGCTTGCTTTTGCTGCTAGTTCCCTCCGTTTCCTCGTCAGCATAGAAACGGAAGAACTGGGAGTCATCTTTAAACTCGCTTTTCTCCAAGACTAAATGGAAAAAAAGACATGGCATGTGTGAGAAGAGTGTAGCTGAAGGACTTGTCCATTGACCAAAAGATAGGGCCAAACTACAGAGATGGGGAAAAAAAAAGATGTTAACAAGCTTTTTATACGTAATTTCTTGTCTTTTAATAACCCAAAATGTGTGATATACTTATGTCACCGTTAATTATTCAGTAAAAAGTGTTGGCGGCTTCATGTGCAGACATCTCCACACAAACAAGCTAACAGTTAATAAACTCATTAACTTATGATGTTAGGAGGAACATCTGGAGCCAGGTCACCTCTGGGATAAAGCCAGGGTATAACAGAGTTTAGAACACAGTTCTCAAGAGGAAACAAGAAAGACTGCTGTGTGTGTCCGAGTGTATCTAGAAATCCCACTGTTGGGCTTAGCCTTGCTTCAACAGATGTGGCACCAAAGACAGGTGAGTGCACATTATTACTGCTTAACTGGTTGCAGCATTTATTTAAATAAATAATAATGTATTATATTATATACATACATACATATATAT
>JAVQJG010168523.1:0-60534 GCA_036024015.1 Craterocephalus amniculus
GTGTGTGTGTGTGTGTGTGTGTGTGTGTGTGTGTGTGTGTGTGTGTGTGTGTGTGTGTGTGTGTGTGTGTGTGTGTGTGTGTGTGTGTGTGTGTGTGTGTGTGTTTGTGGCACTGGTGGTGCAGCTTCAAAACAGCTAAAGTCAAAACTCATGCTGGAGTTGGAATTAGATTAATGTTGTTGTTGACCATTTAGAGCCTTTCATCCAAGCCACAAATATTAGCTCCATTGGTTTCCATGGTTTCCAGCCTCTCCTCCATCTCTGAAATGTTGCTGACAGACATTTTACAGCTGCAACCAGTCGGAGTGTCGGCGTATATGTGCCCATTGTGCCGGGGGCTGGTTTCAAAAAATCTTTCCTCGACATTTGGAATATTAAATCAGAGCAGCGCACAGCCAGAGAAAGTGTGTTTGAGGACAAATATTTGCACGGTTAGGCCAGGGGAGACATGAAATAGAGCAACTCCGTTTTGACACATTACCCTGCAATGTGTGTTAATGTGTGAAGGTGTTTTAAGGTTGAGTGTGTTTTTTTTTTTTTAAATTGTTGTCGTACTATACAGCCGTGACGAAAGACAAATTTTGACAATAAAGGTATTCATTCATTCATTCATTACTTTCCCTGTATTGCCTGTCCAATGTATCTATTTATCGTCTCCTTAAAGGAGCTATACCTACTTTTATTTTCATCTTTTTAAGAAAAATGCTTTCTACACGGTATATTATGTGGTAAAAGGGTTAAGTCCATTAAAAAAAATGACTCATTGATTGCGCATATGTGCGACTCCAGGCCATTTTAGTTAGCAAAAGCAGATAGTGTTTAGCTTTGTCGTGACACTTTTTCTCTGTAAATAGGGTTAACTTCCATAACTTCCGGATTCCGATCAGCCAGTAAGAGCGTTCTCCTAGGAATCCGGAAGTTACAAAATTAACCCCAATGGCCGAGAATGACCACGTCACGCCAAAGCTAAAAACTAACCATTCACGCTAACTAAAATGGTACAGCTCCTTTAATGTGGAAATAACTATCAATATTAACAACAGGCACTCTTACTCTTTTGTACATCTTGTTTAATACTTTTCTTTTTTTTTTTTTTGGTCCAGGTGGTTCTCCAGTCTTGGTCCCCAAAAGCCCTGCAGTCCCATCAGACAAGAGTTCAGTTCCTCTCAAAACGAACGTCCTGCAGTTCAGGAAGAATGTTTCTGACCTCAGGATGCAACTCCATCAGATGAAACAGCTGCAGGCAAGACCCCTTTCTCCTTTTAATGGATTCAGACTGGTTTAGTGCCCGCTCAGGCATCAACCTGTGTGCACACATGGGAGAATGTGTGCATTCGTCTCCCTTCACAGCTCTCAGTGCTGGTTTGCCGGTCTCCGGCTTCCTCTAATATCCCGTTTCATTGTGCACAGCTCCAGAATCAGGAGGTGCTACGGGTGCAGCTGAAGCGGACAGAGCAGGAAATAAGTATTAAACTTGGAGAGGCCATGCGGCGCCTGGAGGACCCTGTTCAGAGGCAGAGAGCTCTGGTGGAAGAGGACAGGAATAAGTACTTGGGTCTGGAGGAGCGGGTCCTCACACAGCTCAGGTAAAATGGCTTAAAAGCCGCTGACATACATTTCCATAAACAGTTGTTCAACATTTTAATGGCCACGGTTTTCACAGCAGGATATGTCAAAGATTTAGGTTTTATTTCATCTCCTGATGTAAAGTTAGATTAAAAAACAGTAAAACTCAGAGATTCCAGAGAAATAGGTGCTAAGGATGATTAAATAGCAATCCTGAACGGCTGTGAGTGTCAGGCCATTGGTGGCACTGATATTGTTCTGTATTTGAAATACATTGAAAAAAAGTTCCTCGCAGCCCCCAGAATTTCAAGATAACACTGTCCATGAACAATAACAGGAAATGTTACTGACTTCTCTGTGCTTGAGCTCACGAACGGTCCTGTGATTTGGTGACTGAAGGTTTTACTTTTGTTAAGGAAAACCGTGGATGCTGCTGCCTCCTCTGGGCTGAAGTAGACACAGCATCAACACACACTTTCACACTTCACATTTAACCGACACGGTACTCTGTAAGTAATTTCTGAGGGCATCACCAGTGCTAAAAATAGTACCAGATAATGTCCGGGCGTAAAGAGTTTAAATACTTTAAACGGGGTAGGACATACATACATAACTGTTGTGTTTTATTTAGTTCAGAATCGGTTGTGCTCGCATCAAAGCTTTTCTCAAGCTTTAAAGCTGAGAGTAACCACACCCATGTGGCTCCAGTCAATGTTCTCCCATTTGTAGGAAATCCCCCGAAGGTTTTACCTTTTTTAGCTCACCTGAGCTATTCAGCCCTGAACTCTTTGACAAGCCAACACCCTCTAAATTACAGCCCACAGGTTTATACAGGCAAGCAGTAGCTGGGTCTCAGAGAAGGCAGCCTAGAACAATACATCCATCTGTGGAGTAATTACTCACTACCCTTCTCTTATTCTAATTTGCCTCATCTCGCCAACAGAGAGGAATAATTGAATAACTTTTTATTTGTGCGTTTACAAGGCAAGGTCAAAGCGTGCTGTCTTGCTCGATTGTTGTGAACATATGCTTCAGTAAACACAGAGATAGCTGCTCATGAATTCTGGGAAATGAACGGACAGAAGTCAGAGTATAAGAGCGAGATTAAGCTCTATATTGTACATGGTATCCAGCCATTTGTGAGTCAGCAAAAACACAACTGCAGGCATGTCAAATAAGGCTTGGTAATTAAGGCTGCTGCTCTTTAAGGCCATATGGGGAATGTGGCGTGAAAACAAATACCCTGACACAAGGAGACGTATCCCGACCTTACATTTTTGTGACATTTTATAAATAAAAAAGGGCTTAAAAGAAGAAGACTGGTACTATGAAGGAACAGGAATAGTTGTAGAACAGGGAATAAAACACAGAGCTCCCAAATGTAAATAGACACACTATTTAATCTGACTGCTTGCAAGTAATTTTGCAAATCAGTTTAGCTTCAGTATTTAAGCTATACTTAAGCTTCAGTTCATGACAATAATAAACATTTAAAAAAGCAGCGTATGATGCTTTATTAAATAATTTCATGTGTCTTTTATCCTCTGGCAGAATAATATACATCATGAAAATACATGGAATTCTTTTTTCCTCTAGTATCTCTGTGATACAATAGGAAAACATGTTTTTTTGTCTTCATCTTGAATGATTTTTTCCCCCTCTTTCCAACAAAGCTGGTATTTTAACTCACTATCTTCTTCTTGCCGTTTCCACTCCCTTTCGGGGACTTCTATAAAAGGGAGTTTCTCAAGGGTACCTGGCCACAATGAAACACCATTTTAGCAGCTCTCATGCAATCCCACACTGCACACAATGTTATCGTTCCGCACATTTCCCCTCGGAATAGCCAGCTTTCTTTGGATGCCCTCTAGGATGACTCGGTGATATGTTGTTTGTATTGGAGATGGTGCACTTTCTCAGTCTCTTATCCAGAGTGTAAACATTTGTGGTTTTGGGATGAGACCCAATCTAATCTAGACCAAGTCATTAATCCAATGTAGTCACGAAAATGAGCGACAGATTTTCTGTGTTATGAACATATTTTTAGATGTGATATGCAGTCTTCTTTTTTTATTTTATTGATCATGTTCCAAAGTTAGTTCTCACCTCTGACCAGTCAGTATTAAAGTAAAATGATGTAGCCCTGCCCCCTGGTGTTCATAATCTGTAATTTTGTGAATGTCAACAGTGTCTTTTTTCCCCTTCATATGTTGAAAAAGTTTATATAATAATGTCTTCTTGTAGTTTTACATTACTTTTATGCTTTTTTTATATACTTGCAGATAAATAGAAGTAGAATATCTGCAAACTCTCAATACTTTGTCTGTTTTGCTTCCTTGCAGTGAGCTGGAGCAGTACGTAGGTTCACTGCAGAAGGATTCAGCAGCAACACACAGAGTCGTGACTTTAAAGGACGTTGAGGAGGGAGCAGTAACTCTGAGGAAAGTGGGAGAGTCTCTGGCAGGGCTCAAAGGTAAGATGACGGAAAAAATCTTCAAACGCGATTTGAAGATTCCAAATTCCTAAATTAACCATTAATCGAAGACAGAGGTATTGAGTTTTATTTATTTGTTAATTGCAATTCAGAATGAGACGGCAACCAGCCTGGGCCTGGCCATGACTACATTAAATTACTGATCCATGTGTCTTTTGTCTTCACATTTCCTCAGGAGAGTTTCCAGCTCTGCAAACCAGAATGCGGGCGGTGCTCAGGGTGGAAGTGGAGGCGGTCAAGTTTTTGAAGGAGGAGCCTCATAAACTGGACAGCATGCTGAAACGGGTCAAGAGCCTGACTGACACCCTCAGCAGTCTGAGAAGGTAAAGTAGGGGTGGAAATGGGCATGAAGTATGGATCAGGGGGACAGGTGCTGCAGCATGGGGGCTGAGCATGAGAGAGGGATGGGAAGATGAAATCAAACAGGGCTGTTCCGGACTCCTCGCAGATGTGGGAGATTGTACTGTTTGATTGTACTGACCAGCCTTCATCCCATCAGAGATCTCATTTCATGTCCAGCTAGATTTACTTCCATCGCTGTCACTGAAGCGTTGAGTGAATTAATTTGGTGGACACTGCAGCGCCTCGTTTCCATTTTGATAAGTCACACACACCAAACCCACTTGTGGCTTTCTTTCACTTTGTTACTTTTTTAGTGCTGTCAGTCGTTAACACACAATTTGCATATTGATTGCACTATTAATCGCACTCTTTTTAAAAAATCCTTTATTTTGATCTATTTTATGTCATTATATCTTTTAACAGGATATCTGTCATGATCTAATGCTCATGTAAGCTGTTAGGAAGTCAATATAGATTGGAAAACAGATAATAAATCATGATTTGTTTAGTTTTTTGATGATGTAGCTGCCTTTATGTGAGGTAGACTGTGAGAGTTGTGATTTCCGAGCTACCTTGAATGCATCGCAGTGCTGCAAAGCATTCTGTCTTGACAACATAAGTTTAAGTTTCCTTTCATTTCTCGCAATCACGACTCACCACACACTGAGCCTAGTGTTTAGCTGGCAAGCACGCCTGAACAACTAGCATGGAACAAAAATGTGCAATGTGCTTGTTGTTTTGTTTCCGGTCTGACTAGATCCGGTGTGGCGTTGTAGTTTTCCAACTTGACGAGTTGTTTGCAAAATCATGGAGAAAAACTATAACAGGCTGGCCCAAATGGAACAAGCGTTAATCTTGCGACGAAAAAAAAAAATCCATGCCGTTAAAATAGATTTCATTTAATGCCATTAATAATGCGTTTAACTGACAGCACTGATCTTTTTAAAACTAAAAATATTTGCATCACATAGTTTAACCCTAATATCAGCTATTAGTCTGCTTTTTAAAATTATTATTATTTCACATACTTCTTCCTTTATCCTTGCAGATTTACAACTGGGATTTCTCAAAAAGGACTCGATCCTACTACTAATGTCTCAGTGGGTTACAGCCCTGCAACAGCAGCAGAAACCCCCGCAGAAGCTGCCCCGCCTGGCTCATCTCCAGCCCCACCAGAGCCCCAGAGCTCCACCATCAAATCCGAGGTGATGCCCTCCTCCCCAGTGGTCATCCATCATGTCCAGAGTTCCCCGGTCCTCATGCAGCAGTCCCAGCAATCTGCAGCCCTGACGGCTCAGCCCAGTCCTCCGCCCCCTCCCAGCCCCACTCATGCCAACGGGTCTGACCTGAGCAAGACTCAAGGCCGGGAATCTCCCAAAGGAGCTGCCTCAGATCCACCGAGCCCCGCTCGTTTTAAAAAGACCCACGGGAACTCGGTGAATAATGGCAACGGCAGTGCGCACCAGGATCTTGTTATAGAGGAGCTCCAGAATAGTCAGGACAAGAGCAAAAAGAGAGCTATGTGCATAGAGGTATCTTCCAGTTCTTTTGTAGGAATGGTAAAGATGTGTTACTGTTTTACAAGTTTCCTCACTGCATCCTTTAAATGTTAAATAATTCTTTAAATGATGTGATTTTCTTCTTTTTTTAAACTGTAGTTGTTTTGATGCTCACTCGCTAGCCTTCATTCTATATCTACAGTTTGAGCATATTTCCTTGAATTTCTGCATGTTTCTTTAACAATCTCGTAGGTAGCAGAGAAGGAGTGGGAGGAGAGGAGGCAGAATATGGGCCATTATGATGGAAAAGAGTTTGAGAAGATGCTTCAGGAAGCTCAGGCCAACATGCTGAAGGGAATCCCAAGTTTAGAGGTAGAGGAGAACCAACCAATGCCTGCTGCTGGTATTGTAGAGCAAGGAGATGTTCACAGCCCTGCAGAGTCTCCATCAGGTACAAACAGAGAATACACAAACCTGTTTTACATTCTCCATCAATACTGCTTTCAATTCAATTTCAATTTATGTTTTGAAAATGGAGACTATTGGACATTTTCATTTAAAAATTGCAAGATTATTACCAGTGTCTATTTCAATACGTTAACCTTATTCTATATGATTTGATGATCTGCATTACAGAAGAGAAGCCTCCGTCAGCGCTTCAGGACTCAGAGAAACCAGCCAAGAAGTTACCTGAGAAACTCCCAAAACCTGCCAAGCCAGCACTGGAGAGACCCGCCAAAACTGCCATCAAGCCAGAAGCCATTGACACTTCGACCAAACTGGGATCTGACAAATCCAATAAATCCCCACCGCCGCCTCCTCCCAGGAAAACCTACCCTGGCTCCAGCTCAGGCATGACCACCACCCGCTCCGGTGAGGTGGTGTACACGACCAGGAAGGAGAGCGTCTCAGCTCAGGTTGGTTTCCGTGGAAGTTACAGAGATTAGAAAGATTTGTGTCACTGCCTGTTTGCTAAGCACCTAGCAATTTTTTACCCCTGCATTTAAATGTCAATATTTTTCCTGATTACAATTCCACGTTAGATGGCTTTTAACCCTATGATGCATGAATTATTATGAAACAGTTCCATGTGTTTTTTGCAGTGAGTAATTTACTTCCAGAGAAACATACAGTGATGCTTTTTTGTTTCTCAATCATATTTTACTTTTTATTCTTTTAATGTATTTGGATGGTTAAATTACTTTCCATATTTCTATTTAGTGGATATTTTATAAGAATATGGCTGTATCTTTTTTTCCTGTTTATCACAAAAAAAAAGTTTGGTTATTACAATGTATGAATGTACATATATAAATATTCATTCTACAGTAAGTGACAATGTATTGCCCGACTTACTGATGTGCCCTGAAGTGGCAAAATTATAAATTTTCCATCTCCAGCCATGAATATAGTAAAAAACAGCTGTCAAATAAGTTTCCACTGTAGTTGACACTATGCATGAAAGGGTTAATAGAGGTTTACATGCTCTGATGTTAAAAAATATGTTTGTTTTTTTTACTCACTCTACATATTTCTGTAGCACACCTTGTCATCCTCTGTCCAAAGGTATTTGGATGAAAAGCAGCCACATCTAACCAGAGTCCTTGGACTGGGGTGTGACAAATGAGTAATTAGCCAGGATTCACACTGATGTGACGCTTTAGCTCTCAACAATGGATGGACTTGACAACTTGGAATAGTAGTGGCAAACAGTCATGAGATCAGACGTGCAATTAGTCAGGCATTTCGATCAGTTGGCGTCTGCACAGCTGCTGCTCGGAAAAAGTTAGAATTATGTTCAACTTTCCATCACAAACTATGCAAACGTACCCAGATTTCAGTTTGGCAATACCAAAGTTATTAAAAGGGAATAATGTGTGAATCTAGCTTCTGGCAGAGCGATCTAGTTGATGTGGTTGTAATTTACAATTAACTTGGTTTACTGCTCATAGGAATCAGAAGAGGACGCTCCACCTCCCTCTCCGCAACCCAAACCCACCAAGGTTCCACCAGAGACGAAGCCAAAGCCTGTCACACCTCCCCCAGTCACTGCCTTTGTTGTCAGAGAAGAGGAGGATGAAGGTGATAAAATCATGGCAGAGCTCCAGGTTAGAGACACACACTCACTCACACACACACAGTCATACATATCCTTTTTATTTGTGTCTGCAAATCCAATCAGTGGCTGTGTGATTTATTGATTTCTGCATTGTGGGAGTCGGTTGCTTATTGCTTCCTCCTGTGGTGGGTGATTTCCTCAGAAGAGGCAAAGTGTGGGCACTGACAACAGGAGCTAGCTTATTTTCACCTCACTCCACTCAATACAGCTGTGGCTGTGGTGAAAAGACCCCAAAAACGTCCTCAAAATCCTTGTCCCCCCTTGTTCCTTTCATATGTCTCCACTCTTCAGGTTTTCCAGAAGTGCACAGTTAAGGATCTAGGGGTGAAAAATTTGGTAGAACCCCCCACTCGAATTGAACCCCAAATCAAAGAACTAAGACCTGGGGCTTTATTACCCCTCAAAGAGAAAAAGGTAACATATACCCCGCCGTGCAGCTGCCCAGCTAACTGCCTGCCTCTGCAAACTGTTTGAGCTGACCCATGGCTGTGTCCTAACACTCCTACAAACCCTGTGCTCTTGCTTTGGCTCGAGAGAAACCTTATAGCAGTTGCCTCCAAAAAGCTCCTTTTCCTTGCCTTGTTTTTCCTTCCCTCTCTTGACTCTGCTGGATATATCACAGTTTTAGATTTTTGTTTTCAGGATTAAGTCTGCATAAAATTGAGCTTCTGAAAAGCTGCTGTGTCTTTTGTATGATGTGTTTTTACAGCTTATTTTTAACTATCACTTGTCTTTTCTTCCAAACCAATAAAGACCTGTAACATACACTGTATCTTACAGGCAATTAAATTGTCTTGTGTCTTTCTTTAATTTCATTTCTTTGTATAGAATCAACAGTATGTTTCAAATCAACATGTTTCTCAGATGATTGATGACTCAAAAAAACATCATAGTTCAAATTGAAAGTTTGTAGACACAACCTGCTTTTGCAGACTTGGTTCACCAGAGGTCAGTCTGGCTACCTTGCATGCTCCTCTCCCTCACTTAATTTTGTGAGGAATTACTTCTCTGTTTCTCTTTGTCTTTGCACACTTTCCCCTCAATTTGCCTTTTCAAGCTTCACTCCTTCATAATCACAACTACTTCCTCACGAAAGAATGTATACATTTTCGTAGAAGCTGTGGATGTTAAAGCACGACCGATCCTACCCGCTGAAAGATGCTCATCTGAACAGTTCTTTGAGTGTTATAAATTATGGGTATGTCACGAGGGTTGAGCTTGTTGCTACCGTCAATAATGTAATTTTAAACATGAGTCATGAAATTGTGTCACTGTAATGAAGTCAGGGCACCAGTTAAGTTTTAGTGTCAACAAAGTACACTGAGCAAAAATAGAGTTTTTAGAAAATAACATTTAACCTGTAAGCAGCAACAGAAAAAACAGTCTTGTACACAGATTTAAAGGAGCTATACCTGATATCAATTTAATCTTTCTAAGAAAAATGCTTTCTAAACAGTATAGGGTGAGAGGTGTAAGTCCATATAAATGGATGACTAATTTGATTGTGGATATGTACAAGTCCAGGACATTTTAGTTTTTAGCTTAGGCATGACACTCTTTCTCTTCTCGGCCAATGGGGTTAATTTCCGTAACTACCGGATTCTGATCAGCCAGTAAGAGCGTTCCCCTAGCAATCTGGAAGTTCTGGAAGTTATCTCCATTGGCAGAGACAGCACATGCCAAAGCTAAAAATTAGCCGCTATCGCTAACTAAAATGTCCTGAACTTTTACATCTTTTTACCACATAATATACCGTGAAGAAACCATTTTTCTTAGAAAGATTAAAATAATATCAGGTATAGCTCCTTTAATATCTGTTCTGTCTGAAAAAGTAATTTGATGCCATTTAAAACTAAAGATTTTTGGCAGTGTCTTTTAAAAAAGTAACTGATCAACTAAGTTCGATTTTTTTTGTGTGAACTCAAAGTTAATCCGCTGCAATTCGGTACACCAGGTGCACAGTAATATTATTCCCTCACACACTGTCCTAGCAGAGCTCAGAGCCCAGTCGAGAGGATAAAGATCCAGACACAGATGAAAATGGGAACTCTACCTTGCGACACAGCCCAGGGGTATGCATGACTTTCATTTACTTCAGCTCAACCTATCATCATTGTTTGTACATTCACAAGTTTGAAAGTTTTCAAGTAATGACATTTTAAATGTTATCCTCTCAGGTTATATATTACGTGACGGGCCAGATTCCCAAAGATCAGTCACCCGCATCAGGATTGGAAGATACCCCAGATCACAGAGAACCCGCACAGCCTCCATCACAGGTGTCAAATGTCAATGTTAATGACAATTCTCCAAGCCAGCGACAGCAGGCGCCGCCGCCGCTGTCTCCACCACCAAAATCGCCTGTTACGCCTCCGCCTATATCGCCTAAGCCTGTTGGACTTAATGGGCTCAAACTGCCAAAGAAGCAAGTGAAGCAGGCAGAACCCTCAAAGACCAGTGAGGAAAGGCAGAAGGGAAAGATCCTAAACAAAACAAACACTGAAAAGAAAAGCAAAATCATTCAGCAACATGTTTCTTCAAGTAAGAATATAAAGCCCGAGCAAGTGGCAGCTGTAGAAGAGGCGCCTAAACATGTTCCTACGCCTAAAAAGACTGTCAAGGGCAAAAATGCACCTAAAGTTCACTTTGATGAGAGTGAGGAAGGGGCTAGCCTTAGTGCAGACTTACCTGGGGAAGAGGCGCCTCCTCCTCCAGACAACATTGCTTTCATGATCACAAACACCAAGGTTCAGGCACTGTCTTGTGGCGAGTACCAAGAACTGGTCAGTGCCAAGAAGGGGAGCGTCCAGACGGTTACCGTAGGCAATGCAGCAAACCGGGCAAATGCAGTTGATTCTTCAGTGCCACAGGATAATGGTTTCAACAAGAAGCCGGTCATTATCATCTTTGACGAGCCAATGGACATCCGTTCGGCTTACAAGCGCCTGTCAACTATCTTTGAATGCGAGGAGGAACTGGAGAGAATGCTTGCTGAAGAGCGCATTGATGAGGAGAGCGAGGAATCGGACACAGAGATGAATGGTGGGCTGCAGGTAAAAGCTGGAGATGCCGAGGTGGTTGACGGCAAAAAAGCGGTCTCCTCAAAGGGCAAAGGAGACCACAGCAACTCAGAATCATCATCTTTATCTTCAATATCTGAGCTAACAGACAGTGGAGTAAACTTCGAGTCGAATGGAGAGGCCAAAGCAGATGGCAAGAAGAAGTTTAAGTTTAAGTTCCCGAAGAAACAGCTGGCAGCGCTGACGCAGGCCATTCGCACTGGCACCAAATCGGGAAAGAAGACTCTACAGGTGGTTGTTTATGAAGATGAGGAAGAATCGGATGGTACAATCAAGCAGCACAAAGAGGCAAAAAGGTTTGAGATCACACGCTCGAAATCCTTCAACGAGGCGGCGAAGGGATCGGGACCTGCGGCGCTGAACAAGCAGAACTCTGACGCCCTTGGCAGGACAGATCAGATTCGGAAGAACACGTACAAGACTCTGGACAGCCTGGAGCAGACCATCAAGCAGCTGGAGACTACTATTAGTGAGATGGGGCCATGCTCCCCTGAGGAGCCACCCAGCATTGAAGACACTAAGGCGAGGAATGGGAAAACCTTTGAAGGAGTCGGGCTGAAGAGGTCTTCCTCTCTCCCTGCTTCCAGAGGGCCTGGTCCTAAGTTACCCAGCAAAATCTCACTGAAGACGAGTAAACCTCAGCTCCTTCCTCGACCTGTAGTCATCCCCACCACCACCACCACCACTGTCCCCAGTGTTCCCAGCACCATACAACAGGTCTCTCTCTAGCTCTTGTTGCTCCAGGAGACTTTGGGTCCTTTTTCTTTTACTTTCCACCCTACCTTCACTCCAACGCTAACCACTGAAATCACAAAATCATTAATCCACTCTACAGGTGCTCAGAAATGTTGGAAATGACCCTAAGTGGCATTCTGCCTCTACAATATCATGGTGACATGATTGGCATTTTTGGGAGTTTCTGGCTACCATCTTTCCTCTGCAGTTCATTGCTAAAACTCTGAGGTTTTCAGCAAGTGGCTCTCTGATCATCAAAGACGTTGTCATGATGCTCTGGTTACTTCCTTATTCTTGACTGCATGTACTATGTATACTGACTTTGAGGTTTATGGTCCCACTTGGTGCATGACCTTTCCACTAGTGGTTTAGTGAGGTGTTAAATGAAAAGCTTTTTTTGTTTAGTTTTTCCTGATTTATTTGTTGGCGTCTTGACCTTTCATACTTCCTGTGTGGTGTGTTTTTTTCTATCTTTTATTTTATTTCCTGTTTTGTTTTTCATTTGGATCCCCTTGCAGAACACCAGTGTCGCTTCCCCTACTAGTCGGATGCCTGTCCCTTTGTCTGCGAAGTCCAGGCAGTCGCCGGGTACAACTGACAAAGCAGGAAAGCAACAAAAACTGCAGGACGCTCAGAGGCAGTTCCGACAGGTAGTTTTACTGTAGGGTCTTACCAGGTATAGAATAAACAAATGCATAGGAAATCGAAGGCATGAGGCATATAAGGGGGGAGGGGGAGACTACCAAAGCTGTGAGTTTTAAAAATGTTCTGAAACAAAGAAAGCCATCTCGATTGCAACTGTGGATCTGTCAATGTTTCTCTTGAGTCTGCAATGACACAAAGGCATGTTTGACTCTTGACTGTTACCCCATAACATCACTGTACTGTATGCTTCTGCATGTCCACACTGCTCATGGTTTTCACTGTGTTGGTGGCTTAAAGAAAAAAAAATGGAGGAAGGCAAAGAAAGTGGAATCCTATGCTCTCATCATATGAGTTGTCATCACATCTCCAGTTCCCATCACAGTTGAGTTCCTAAACAGTGTTGCCAAGTCCTAAAATGCTTTTGGCAATGTTAAAAAAACAGATGTGACTGACTTTTTTTCGGCTATGCTCCTCCCTTCTCACAACCCACCTCTGCTCACCCCCCTTCCCGACATTACTGCACAGCTTCCTTAACCCAAACGGTGATATATTTCTTTACCATCAGAACCTCGGCATAACCCGCTCATCTTGCACCATCAGTTCAGTGGAGCACAGGTCCACACTTCCCCTGTCTGCTGTAACTCTTAAACCCCTCCCTAACCCCGTCGTCTATCTCTCCGGCTCTTGTATGCATCTTTGCCTTCTGAACTGTCTCCAACAGCCCCTCAAAACGCCTCACAGTCCCGCTAACTCACAGACACTTTGTCAAATCTTGTTTGCCATTGCACCGTCTAACATTTGCAGTTCTTTCAGTTCAATATGTCTCACCTTTGTAGTAAAAAAAGAGAGCAAAGCTTCTGTTCATGTTGGTTTTATATGTGTTTACTTATGTCTTAATCATGTTAATTTTTGTGCAGTCATAGTGTTTGTCTGTGTGAATAACTTGTAGTTTTAGTTAACATCATCTTGCCTTTTTCTTGTATTATTTTACCAGTTTCCCCGTTTTTTTTGACAACCAGTATCTGTTTTGGCATCTGTTTGCAGGCTAACGGAAGTGCTAAAAGAGTGGGAGGGGATCATAAAACAACTTCCCCCACTATACCCATCTCTAAAATCCCTGCTTTTTATCCTAGCTCTACTAAAGGCAGCTCCCAGTCTGCTCAAAACTCAGATGCTACTAATCCCATTAACCCGTCTTCTTCCTCCTCCTCCTCTGTTGCAAAGTCCTCCATCCTATCCTTACACGCTCCTCGTTCCGGTTCCCTGCCCTCCTCCCATATCCCCTCACTCTCTAACGGTTCCCTCAAACTCCCCTCATCCTCACAGCACACAGGTAAAGCTGTCTCGTTCTCCTCGCAGACTCAGAACGGTCGAGTGCACTCCTCCTCCTCCTCCTCTTCATTCTCCTCCTCCTCCTCTTCCTCCCCCTCCCCTCTGTCGCCCACACCTTTGGGCCCAGGTGGAAAGAGCATCCGCACCATACACACCCCCAGCTTCACCAGCTACAGATCCCACAACGGCAGCAGCGGCAAATCCTGCATCCCAACAGCCACAGCAGCTAAGGACAGCACTTAGCTCCATTATCACCCCTCTGGCTTTACAGCACCGCAGGTAGACCCGGTCAAGTTTCATCTTGCATAGTTTCTCTCTTTGTTTTTGCTTTCTTTTGTTTTATTTTTTTTAGAAGAGTATTAAACGATGCACTCCCTTGATTCACCTTTTATTTTACACTGGCGTTGGCACTCTGCTTCGCTCTCATTTCTCAGCTCATTTTCAGATTTTTGCTTGGATTTTGATTCTCTCTTGAAGGTGTACCAGATGTTCTGACAAAGTATTTTGTAATGTAACTAAAAACATGTCGAGTTCACTTTGTAATTAAAGTGGATAGGCTATCATTGTGCTGAAAGTATATTTTCTTGCTGTAACTATGAATAGGGAAACTAGAGTTGATGTAAATCACAAAATACCATGTACATTTTCTTTTTTTATTTTTGAAAGAAGAGATTGAATAACCTTAGTATATTTGATCGTCTATATTTCTTATGTTGCCAGACATTCAACATAGCCCTTGTAAATGCCTTTAACAAACGTATACAAGATGTATACACACATTTTAAAGTTAAACCTGTCAGAAACTTTACTTTTTCTAAGAACATTTCCTTATTTTTCATTCTGATGGACTGCCAGTTTTTTTCAGAGACTTGCAACCGTTATCATGATTAATACAAGTTTTCATTTTCTCGTGCCTATTTGCCAAAGTTGGAATAAGGACTCACTTCAGGCCTAACTCTCAGTCATGAGTTTTAGGGGACTCCTCATGCACTCTCTTGGTTTAATTAGCTGAAGTGTTAACATTTGTTTGTACTGCTGGTCTTGGTTTGTTAAGTTAACAAGTATTGTTGCTGTTTATGTAATCTATACTAAAATTAAAGTGATCAATCTGTTCAGCTACATGTACATATAGTAAATGCTACTACTAAGAAAATAAGTAGTTTTGTTAACATACCAAAGTTTGTTTGTATGCATGCCTTTTAAATACTTTAGGAGAGTGGTGTAAAAGATGAATTAATGTTTGCACAGATAGATTTTGTAAATATTGGGTTTTCTTTTTTTCCCCCTTGTTTTTGTAAAGCTTTAAATCATGATATAACTGAGCAATGTGGTAAGGACAGAGGTGTGTTGGAGTAGGAAAAATAAAGACTTGCATGCTTGAACAACCCTGTGCTGTTTTGCATATTCATGTTTTCTGGTTTCCTGTTGTGTGTGCGCATGTGTGCATGTGTGTGTGTGTGTGTGTATATATATATACAAAAGTTGATATCACACAACAACAATTCTCTAGTGCTCACTTCTCTTTCACCTATGTCTTCTGCTCACACTAGTGTGACACTATACATACAGTAGATCCTTAAACTCTGCTCTGATACATTTACAGGTAAGAGTATGATTAATGTAACTGAAAATATTTTTTCAGCCTTTTTATTTACTGAATTGCTTTCAATTATATAAAATATGAGAAACGTTACATTGAAATTGTGCTTTATATTGAAATGTACATATGTTTTGTAGGGTTATTTTGTATGCATGACTATTAACAGTAAGTAAAGCATTGCCTAAAAGTATTGTTTTAAAAGCAATTTGATATTGAATTTTAAAGCCAGTCACTGGGGTTTAGTATCAGAATATATAATTGTACAGGACAATAGATTTTACACTTTATCACATGCATTATATAGTATTTACAGTAATAAAACACCATTTTATCAAACAATAAGTTTCTTCTTTGTTAAAAGAATGTTTCATCATTATTAATGTTTGATACATGATACAGTTTTTATGTAATCACCTCACCATTAAGCTATGGAGTTCCTTTCTAACAAGTTTCATTTACATACAATGTGGTTAAGGGTTTTTTGCATCATTGCCTTCATTTCCACTCTTTTGTAATTTGTTTGTTAAAGTATTCTGGGACTGCAGAATGCCAAAGGATATAGATTTTCCAGCCGGTTAAAATGCCCCACCTTTATATTGCTTTGCCCAGACATGTCTAAATAACAACTTTATGCCATACCAGGGTGATCTTCAACAACGGTCATTACAGCAACTATGAACAGATCTGAGGATGGGACCATTGTCTTCAACAGTACGTCATTGGCATTGTGGGATATTTTCCTATCCTCCTTCTACATCCTGGTTTTCATCATCGCCGTGCCTGGGAATGTCTTGGCGTTGTGGGCCTTCTGTCACCAGAGCAGCATGTCACCCTCAAAGGTCTTCCTGAGGAATCTATGCATTGCTGACATCTTTTATATTCTTATTTTACCAATGAGAATAGTTTACCACCTCTCTGACAGCCACTGGCCCTTTGGACACATTCTCTGTCAACTATCAGGCTTCCTCTTCTACCTAAACATGTACTGCAGCCTCTATCTGATGAGTTTCATTAGTCTGGACAGATTGCTGGCTGTGGTTTTGCCCATAAGATCCCAGTCAGTGAGGAAGCCTCTGTATGCAAATATAGCTGTTGGCATACTTTGGGGTTTAGTTATCGTGAGCATGAGTCCAACACTTTTCTCCAAAAAGGATAACACCAACTCCTCCAGCACCTGCCACAAGTTGTACCTGGAAAAGACATCTCATACAGCTTTGACTTCCACTATTGTGGCTTTTCTTATCCCCTTCACCGCCATAGTTATCTCTTACACACTGATTCTGTTGAAAGTGAGGAAACTCAAGCAACAGGAAGAGCGTCCGGTGAGAGATAAAGCTATAAAAATGATCATACTCATTGTTATGAACTTCCTCTTAGCATTTGTCCCCTACCATGTGAGCAGGGTAATCTACATTCAGAGTCACAGACAGAGCAACATAACAGCAGCGGGCTGGGAGTCACTGAAAGGAGCCAATCAGATCACATCTGCTCTCACCTGCATTAGTGGAGTGCTGGATCCTGTGATGTATTTCTTCCTGAACCATGCATACAGGAACACATTTATTAAGCTTTTCTGTAAAAATAAGAAACGCGGTCTGTAAGTTGGACATACATTTTCTGGAAACAACTGACCCCTTTTAGAGTATTTTATGGCCAGATATGACAGCATTATTATGAAACATAAAGATCAAAGCTTGTATAAACATCCAAAACTTCTTCAAAGCAGTGACGAGGATATGATGCAATGAAACAGGATGACATTCATTTAGATCGTAGGTTTCCCGAAGAACTGAAACCTCTTGTGTCCTGCAAACGGTTTCACTTGACACGAAGCTACTCTATTGTGACACTAGCTTTTACAATTTCATTAAATGAAGTGAAACTTGACTCCAATCTAAATGCAACCATGATTTACAAGGACAAAATACTACGAGTGGATCAGAAAATTTTTGTTTTACTTAAAGATAGTGCCAAAAACAATTTTTCTGTTTTTTGATCGCAAGTTTTTTTTTAAATGTCATATTTGAATATTGTCTTAGATACTCTGCTTACAGGTATAAAAATTTTATCTTTATTAAGAAATGTTTATGACATTTTCATTACTGATGGTCAACTTGTTTAGTATACAAAGGATTTCTTCAGCACTTCTGGTATGAGGTCATTCTTTGTTGGAGATATATGCCAGGTAAATACATCAAAACGGTGTTCTGGACAAGTAGAGAAAGAAAAGTTTTAAGAATAAAACAAATATTTCAAACTGTTACGGAGTAATGTCCTCTGTGGATGAGAATAACTCACTTTCCTTGATATGAACTTTGTAAAAATTCAAAGTCTATTTTGTGGAACTCTGCTTTATTTCTGAGACACTCTTCAAGTTTGCCTGCAACTCAGAGCTTCAGAGAATGCTTCAAGGCATAAAACGTCCAAATAGAATATTGTTAGAATGAATAATAGCATAAAGAGATTAAAACCCAGTAAGAGGTCAAGATAAATTATGGAAAATCTGTTAAATGCAAGCTCTTTAATAATAAAGATCTGATTTCCTTTTCATTTAATTTACTAAGATCCCCATAATGACTAATGCATCAGTTTTTGAGTTGAGATTCTAATCAAAAGCATAAATGAAATAGGTGACTTCCTGCTCAGGTCACAGGTTTCACTTCTGATTCTGATTCTAAGAGCAGAAATGAATGACCTAAGCAGGAGGGAGAGGAGAGGATAAAAAAAAAAAGTTCTTCCACTTGTTTTAAAGAAGTGTTCTTTTTTTTTCCTTTTTTCATTAAACATCAAAGACAAAAATGACAACTTCTTCAGAGTTCTAATTTTAGATGTAATATATCACCTAATCTACTTTTTGTACACCACTTCCTAAGAAACTCACCCGCACTCAACTCTTTATGCAGACCTGCTAAATCTTTAGCAATTCATCTGAGATATGTTGTCCTCATTTAGCCTCCAAGCCAGAAGTAAAACACGACTGATCTGATGCAGGTTTACACCACGCTGGCTGTCATTAATTACATTTTTGGAAATAAGCGTACAAAACAATTTCCATTTCACCGAAGATGTTAAAATGTCATCAGACATGAAGAGTTCAGAAATAAGAATTCTTGAAAATTATTCAAGCGAAACAAAATATGACTGGAATTCCGGTAGGTATTATATAATATATAATAAAATAAATGCCATAAACATAAGTCGAATCCGATCCCGTTTGACCTATTCGAGCACCCGTACCATGGAGTTGTTACCAAGGCAGCCAAGAAGAAACTGAAGGGAGCGGACCGTTATGTCTGTTTGTTTAAACTTTGCTGCATGTGTTTTGGATTTGACATGAGTTTTTATTTCATATTATATCGTTCAAGGAGTGTATAAAAAAGATATTGGGAAACATTTGTTGTTTTTACACCCGCGAACCACAGGAATTTATCGAACAGCCATGAAAAACCGTAGCGTAAAGTTAGCTAACCAAGAGTAACATTCTGCGGTGATCTATCAGACAAAACAACTTCAAATAGAAAACCAAAGCGTCCGCGTGAAGTTTCGTATCTGCGTTGCTTGATGTGTTTCTTTTAGGTATGTCAACAGTCGCCTTTGCTAAATTAGCTCAGCGGCTGTTAACTGTGCAGTTTGACTTTACATTTCGTTACGTAGAAACAAAAGCAGCAGCAAATTCAGTCATAGCCATCTTTACTGGGGTAGATGAAAGCTTGTTCAGTGCTTCCCATCGATATTTCTGTCTCGATTGTCACCAAACTGTTATGCATCTCAGAAAAGGCTGAGTATTTACGCATAACTTAGCAGGTCGCCATCATGGGCACAGCATCTTCTTTGGTCAGCCCAGGAGAGGTGATTGAGGATGGGTATGGTGGTGAAGGAGGGGAAGCCTGTGAGATACCTGTCGAGGTCAAACCCAAAGCCCGGCTCTTGCGCAGCTCTTTCCGTCGAGGACCTCGGGTGATCGGGGCCAGTTTTAAATCCACAGGATCTGTGGATTTAGAATATGCTGCGGAATATGAAAGACTCCGAAAAGAGTATGAAATCTTCCGTGTCAGCAAGAATAATGAGGTCGCCTCCATGCAAAAGAAAGAGGCAAAGTTAGATGAGGAGAACAAGCGGCTGAGAGCTGAGTTACAGGTGAAAGTGGACATATTGGCTGCTTGTTTCATGTTTCAGAATATCTATAAAGAGGCTTTTGTGTGTTTTAACAGTTCTTCTGGTTGTAATAAACAGGCTTTGCAGAAGACCTACCAGAAGATACTTCGAGAAAAAGAAAGTGCTCTTGAGGCAAAATACCAAGCAATGGAGAGGGCTGCCACTTTTGAGCATGATAGGGACAAAGTAAAACGACAGTTTAAGGTAAACTAAATAGCATATACAGTGCAACACTACCGGCATGCTCATGATCAAAGTCTTAACTGGCTTTCTAAATTAAATCTAGATTTTCCGGGAGACAAAAGAGAAGGAGATACAGGATCTTCTTCGGGCCAAGAGGGATTTGGAGGCCAAATTGCAACAGTTGCAGACTCAGGGCATTCAGGTGTATGATCCAAATGACTCAGACTCAGATGACAATCAAACCACTGTGACTGGTAAGACACTAATGTTATTATTTTTCATTTCTTTGGGCTTTTGTGTTCATTTTTTTGTTGATTGCAACTGTTTCTTTTCTGTTTCCTGCAGCCACAGGAACACAGTGTGAGTACTGGAGCGGAGGGGTCCTGGGGAGTGAGCCCTCTATGGGTAGCATGATGCAGTTGCAACAGACTTTCAGAGGACCAGAGTTGGCCCACAGTTTGATAGATGTGGAGGGTCCGTTTGCCAATGTGAGCAGAGGTAAGTAAACTTTTTCATTCACAGCTTGTTGAGTGAAAAGAGGCTGTCTACTGCGTGAGCAATAGGCAGGGATAAAAGCATCATGTTACATGTTTAAAACTAGAAAAAAGCTCTACAATCAAATTGAAATAGTCCTTTGTATACATGCATACATGTATACTTTTTAAAGTGTACATTTATATTAAGTATACTCTAAATGTGATTTACACAGTTTTATTCCTATGTGTGTGTGTTAGATGACTGGGATGCTGCAGTAGCCAGTCTTCTTCAGGTATCACCTCATGTACCCCAGGCCTTATGGAGCAACACTGTACGCTGTTACCTAATCTCTACCCAGGACACCAAAGCAGAACTGGATATTTTCGTTAAGGTGTGTTCATTGTACAGCTTTAATAAGCCAAAAGCTTTAAATGATCAGTATTTGTGGGATTTTTTTGTACTATCAACTGCTTTTCCAACTAAATGGGGAATGTCTGAGAATGACTTGCATAAAGACAAAATAATATTTATATATTTTTTTATTTAACGGACGTTAACTTAACCGCTCTTCTTGGGCAGTTCTTGCCTGGGTGATTGTTAGATTGTTATCGACACTGAAACTAAGAAACTTGTGCCTGTTGTTTTATTGACAGAAACATTCTTCAGTATTACGGCAAATGTGTGAGGGTCTTGGCCATTTCTACCTGAATGTCTGCTTCCCAGAGGAGATTGCTGCTTCAAGCACCATTGAGCGCAAGCTGGAGATCGAAAGGAGTTCTGTGTGTGTGCTTCTTCTCAGATCCACTGTCACAAGGTACACTAAGCTTTGAAACTCACTGGGGTATTATCATGTAATGAAAATTATGTGGACCTCTATTTCTAATTTGCACACACAAAAAAATCTTGTTTTTATATTAATCCAAAATGCACTTGTCTAGCTGTGTTTTAGAGGATTGTGAGGAGGCTTTTGTGAAGAATCCAGATGGTCATCCGCTGGTCCTTTACCTCAGAACCGAAGAGGATCACAGCCTGACTGCACCCATTAGGCAGCTTTTAGAAAAGGTCAATGCTGCAGACAAGGCAGCCAAAATCAAGGTATGTGCCTTATTAAATTCAAACTACGATTCAGGAGAGGACATATCCTTCGAAAACCAGCTGAGCTGCCGCTTTCATATTAAGTCTCTGTTCTTAAGTAGAAATGTAGTTTCTGCATCATTTACCAAGATGACAATAATCAGAATATGTTAAATTTGGTTAACTACGTCTGATGCATTTTCTGGCCACTTTAGATGTCAGTTTGGTATTCTTCATATTCATCGTTTCATATTTATATTTAGCAAAGTTCCAGTACTCAATAAAAGCTTAAGTTTCACCTTGAGAACTATTTAAAATGTTGTGGAACTCTTTAATGCACTCTTTACGATCCATTTTGTAAGCATTTAACATTCATAGAAATAACAAAAAACAAATTCTGCGTGTTTCCCTTGTTGCCACACATCACACTGTACTTACACACTCATTGCTGGACAACATCCAGGTGGTGGATCATAATGGTTCTGCAGAAGAAGGGGCTAACCTGATTTGTGCTCAGCTAGAGAAAGTCATCAAGCAGGTACACGCCATCATTCAATAACATCAGCCTTTTTTATCAACTAATACATGTTAAAGGAAAGCATTTACAAAAAGGATCATGTTATATTCTCATTATGTAGGAGTTGCTGGGTTTTGAAGGTGCAGATGTTGACTCTAAGGAATCTGCCATAGACGAAGGATACGAGGAAGACTCTGGAGATGTGCTGTGGGACCTGCATGACGAGCAGGAGCAGATTGAGTCCTATCAACATGCTTGTAGCAGCACCACGTCCCACTTAGGCTTCCAAAAAGTATGATGAAGTCTTCTACTCTTATCACATTTTAAATCTGCACTCCACATCTGATATGTCTGTTTTGTCTTCATTTATTTCACTAAATCTGTGATGTTGTTCTCAGTACATAGACCGGCTGAACGACATGATAGCTGCCCCACCTCCCACACCGCCTCTGCTGGTTTCTGGTGGTCCAGGCTCAGGAAAGTCTCTCTTGCTCTCCAAATGGTAAGAACAGATTTCTTTAGTTGCATGTGGTTCAACACTTCTGGACATCTCTTAATGGAAACCGTTGGGCATTTTAGTTAGACAAACATTTTGTTTAATTTCTTTATGAATAATTTTTACTTTACTTTAAAGCTTTTGTCATTTTCACTTAATTTTTTCTTAAATTTTCATTACTCTAGTTTGCATCTAGTTTATTACAGTTGTGTTCATAATGCAAAACAAATCTTTGCTTGTGGTTTGTCTACTTCGCCAATTAACTTTCATTCTTTTTAGGATCGAGGTGCAACAGAAGCAATCCCCCAATACCTTGTTCCTTTATCACTTTGTTGGTCGCCCCCTTTCCACAAGCTCAGAGCCGGTTCTCATCATCAAACGCCTCACAGTCAAAGTAAGGAGTCCGTGTCTCTGAATTACTTCTAGTAAAGCACCCATACTGAACTAATGTCAGGGCACGTCTGCCTGTTGTCACTTAGCTACTGCAGCACTTCTGGTCCATCTCCGGCTTGTCCATGGAGCCTAGTAAGATCTTGGAGGAGTTTCCTCGCTGGCTTGAAAGATTATCAGAGCGCCACCAAGGAAACATCATCATTATCATTGACTCAATTGACCAAATACAGGTGCATCCCTCATCTGATCTAAACACAACTGCTCTCAGTTTATGTAGATTCTTTTTACCTTATGTATATTTTTCCTTTTTGTCTAAAGACTAATAACCACTTAAATTATTTCTGTCTCCTCATGTTTCAGCAAGCAGAAAGGCACATGAAGTGGCTGATTGACCCACTTCCTGTCAATGTTAGGGTGGTGGTCTCCGTCAATGTAGAGACTTGTCCTCAGGCTTGGAGGTAATTCATTTTACTTTAACAGAATCACTGGACTTGTTTAGGCTCAGTTTGCTATTTATTACTTTTCCACACACTTTTGTGTTTATCATTATGTAATTTAGTGACTGTATGTGTTAAGGTTGTGGCCCACACTCCACTTGGACCCACTTAGTCCCAGAGAAGTCAGAAGCGTTGTCAACGCAGAGTGCCAGGGAATGGACCTCACACTTACCAAGGAACAGGTCTGTTATCGTCTCCCATCCATCCCACTGTGAAAGAAAAGTGTGTAAAGAGATGTGCAATTTGTTTTATTTTTTGTTTTAGGAGAAGAAACTAGAACAGCACTGTCGCTCTGCATCCACCTGCAACGCATTATACGTCACACTGCTGGCAAGGATGATCACCAGGTCTCTGGGTTTGCTCTTCTTTAAATATTTATATGAAAGCGAAAAACATTTTTTGTCCTTAAAATTTGTTGGTGCCTGACAGGATTTGCGTCACATGCTAAAAGTGAAATGTTTTAGTGATTGTTGGCAGTTTTCTCAGGTCTGTCTAAAAAACCCTCAGGATTTAAGAGATTGTCTCCAAACAATACTTTTTCTATTTTCTAAAAGATGTCTAGTGTTTTAATGGGTTCATAGATTGCAGAACCAAAAAGTATTTTATTCAATCCTATTTGAGCCTTTTGAATTTGCTTGGTTATTTCCTGATATGCAATGAAACCACACTGTAGTATGACTTTTCACAACTAATTAATCTAAATAAATGTATGTGGCTATATGACTTGCGGTAAAAATTAAGGAAGTGGAAATAGGAGAAAGGTATTATAATTGTTCATATTGTGATTTATTCAGAGTTTTCATGAGCTACCCCTTAATATTAATGCACTCTTCTTCAAATGATAGGTTTAATTTAACTATTTATTTTTCCTTTGTAGTGGTAGATCTTGCTGGTCACTGGAGAAGAGCCTGGATCAGTGTCTGCAGTGTCAGGACACCTTGTCACTCTATCGCCTGGCTCTCAAAATGATGCTCAACTCTCTCAGCACAGACAGAGAGCGACACATAATGAGAGAGGTGACTTCATTACAAAGTCATCATTACTGGTCTTAGTAAGAAATATGTCTCATTTTATTTTTTTCTTTGAGATGAATCCTGAGATGAAGACCATGTACCTGTGCTTGTCTCTACTTAGATGCTGTGCCTGGTATTTGCCAGCCATAATGGAGTGAGTGAATCAGAGGTTTTAGATCTTTTCCCAGAGCTGGAGCTGCCTGCGCTGTCCTCTCTGTTGTATCACCTGAACAAACTCTGCATCGTTACCCTCCGTTGTGGACTCATACGGTTTCAGCACCTGCAGGTACTTGTGCTCCTTGGCTAGACATGTTAGAGAGGATTGAGGATTTTATTACTTAGCAACCCTAACATTTTTATCATGTGGGTGTCTTGTTAGGCTTGGGAAGCTGTGCGACTGGAGTTCCTGGGTGGAGGAAGCAGCTCTGCTTCTTACAGAGAGAAACTAATCCATTACTTCAACAAGCAGCTCAGGTGCAAAGCATCTCTCAAAGTACAACACAAATCACATCCATCTGTGGGTGCTAATCTTGTCTTTATTTGTGTTTGTAGCCAGGACCGAGTGACATGGCGTGTAGCAGATGAGCTTCCCTGGCTGCTCCAACAGCAGGAGGACAGAACCAAACTACAGCTCAGCCTTTTGAACCTGTTTGTTTCCCAAAACCTCTACAAAAGGTACAAGTTTGCTTTGACCGAGGTGGTATTATACAATTTCACACTCTCATGAAAATGTTACCTTTTTGCTTATTTTCCCAGGGGCCATTTCTCTGAGCTGTTGACCTATTGGCAGTATGTTGGCAAAGACAAAAGCTCCATGGCAACCGAGTATTTTGACTCTCTGAAACGCTTCGAGAAGAGCTGCGAGAGTGAAGACGGCATGACTAAGCTCGCAAACCTGTATGAGACTTTGGGACGTTTCCTTAAAGACCTGGGCCTCCCCAGTCAGGTAGAGTACATGCTTAGAATCCTTCATCATCAAACGTTGCTCGTGTGATTGAGTCTGTGTCCTGTTCTTAGGCTGTAGCCCCGTTACAAAGGTCTCTTGAGATCAGAGAGACGGCGCTGGACCCGGACCATCCCAGCGTAGCCCGATCTCTGCACCAACTGGCTGGAATTTATGTCCAGTGGAAGAAATACGGCAATGCTGAGCAGCTGTACAAGCAAGCTCTTGAGATAAGTGAGAGCGCCTACGGGGCTGAGCACGCCAGCGTGGCCCGAGAGCTGGAGTCACTCACCATGCTCTATCAAAAGCAAAACAAGTAAAAAAAGACTTTTCTTTATTCCCTTTTCATATCCTTTTTAAGTTATTTACATATAGTTTAGTTTAGAAAGTATTGTGATGATCTTCTTTGAATATCTTAGGTTAAATGAAACTCAGTTGGAGTAGGATTCAATTAACTGGTTGAATACGTACGACTTTTATCAGGTATGAGCAAGCAGAGAAACTCAGGAAGAGGTCAGTGAAAATCCGACAGAAGAATGCCCGCCAGAAAGGTCATATGGTGAGCAGATTCCCCGCAGAACTTCAAGCTGTATTATACTCTATTAATCACTCATTGTCCACACCTCTGCTCCTCCGTTCAGTATGGCTTCACTTTGCTACGTCGAAGAGCCCTGCAGCTAGAAGAACTGACCCTAGAAAAAGACTCTGCAGACTGCGCCAAGACACTCAATGAACTTGGTGTCCTCTACTACCTTCAAAACAACATGGAGTAAGTCTTTTAACAATAATGAAGCTGTGGCCCCTGAGCATGTTAGCTAATCGGCTTACTTTTAACTCAGTTAATTTTCCTTTCGAGTAAAACAATCCGCATTATTTTTTACCCTCGCCAGTGCTGCCAAAATGTTCTTGACCCGATCCCTGGAAATGCGTCAACGTGTCCTCGGTCCAGATCACCCAGACTGTGCTCAGTCCCTCAACAACCTGGCCGCGCTGCACACGGAAAGACGGGAGTATGAGACGGCAGAAGATATGTATGAGAGGGCGCTGGATATCCGCAAAAAGGCCTTGTCTCCAGACCACCCGTCTCTGGCGTACACACTCAAACACCTGGCTATGCTCTATAAACGCAGAGTGAGACATGATGGCTCGTTGAAACGTATTCTCTCTCTGCTGATAACCTCGTCTGGTTTTTGTTTTTCACAGTTCATTTCATTTTGTGTGTGTTGCACAGGGAAAGCTGGAGAAGGCGGTTCCACTTTATGAGTTATCTCTGGAGATCAGGGAAAAAAGCTTTGGACCCAAACACCCCAGTGTGGCAACAGCACTTGTCAACCTAGCAGTAATCTACTGCCAGCTGGTGAGGCCACTTTCAGACAGATTTCTGAAACATATGAAATCTATGGGAAAAAAATGCAATTTCTTTTAATTTTCTATGTGATCAAAACCTTGGAAACGGCAGAGTTAACAACCTTTTTTTTAATTTTTTTTTAACAGAAGAAGCACAGTGATGCCTTGCCCCTTTATGAACGGGCCCTGAAAGTTTATGAGGACAGTTTGGGGCGCTCACATCCACGGGTTGGAGAGACCCTTAAGAACCTGGCTGTTCTGAGGTAAAGTCATCTTGGATACTACTAAACATTTGACTCATGAGAAATATGGCAGGAAATGTTGGGTTTTGTTTCATGTTTGTTTGTTTTTTCCTTTCCCCCCGATCTAGCTATGAGGAGGGCGACTTTGAAAGGGCGGCGGAGCTTTACAAGCGAGCAATGGAAATTAAAGAGGCAGAGCCATCATTAGTGTGTGGCAATGCACCGTCTCGCCATTCCTCTAGTGGCGACACATTCAGTCTGAGGGGGCCTGCTCCCCTACCACTCCCCCCGAGGTGACTCTGGTAGCCATTATTGCCACTAATGACTAAAGGTTTTCATTATAGCTCTACCTACCATGGAGTAGTATACGAATTCCAATATTTTGTCAAGAAGGTAATCATCCTGGGCGTCACTGTGAGTATTGTTATAGAAATTTCTGGGAGGCAAAAAGCAATCGGCAGCAGATGGGAAGAGAGAAGGCAAAATTATTTAGTAATCAGCTTTTCGAGGATACTCGGCTGAGGAGAATCTAGAAATCACAGAGAGACCGCTTGCTGAGTTTTTGACATATTCTGTAACTGCTTATACCCTAAATATACAATTTTGGGCCGTGGTGAAGCTGGAGCTTTTTTTTTTTTAAGAATCTGAATCTCTTCGTCTTTTTTCACTAATTGAGATTCCAGTTCATACAGGTGACGTTTCACACTTTCAGCACAGACACAAACCAGTGGACAACATCTGTGCTTTCCATTGTGAAGTCAATATTCAATGCACTATTTCAGTTTAATTTTTTATTATTAAAATGAATAACTATTCTAAGTTCAAAAGAAGTTCAAGCTGCTCCCACAGAAAGGGAACCAAGTGTTTTTAATCATTACAAGCTGGACTACACTGTAGACCCTGAATGAATAACATTTGGGAGACCTTTGCTGACTCTAAAACACAAAGCATTTAGTGACAATTACTGTGCAAGTATTTTATGTTTACATACAGTGTTTACCTAGCAGTATTGTGAATTCTTCAAGGGGAACATATGGAAACCCAAAATACAATCCAGAAACAAATATGGAGCATGACTAAGGAGATGTGTTCACTGATATTATGCTGTTTATGCAAACTTAATGTACATGTATTTATTCATATTAAACCTTCCAGCCTCTGTATAAAACATTAAACTATATTCTGTCTGACAGAGGTACATGAAGCCAAAGGGAACAAGAAATAAATAAATAAAAACTGTTACTGTCAAATATAAAAAAAACAAGTCTTTTTTTCTGTTTTAATATATGCATGTAATTAGAATTGTTTAAAGTGTACAGGGCAGTAATATAAATCATATAGGATGTTAATAAGACTATTTCAGTTAATAAATACTTAATGAGACATTTTTATGTGATGTTGCAGCAAATGTTTCCTTAGAAGTGTGAGTAACGGCACATGGTTTACAGGTTTGAGCATTCGCTCAACATTAACCAAAACCTCAGTTAAAACACATTAATAAATGCAGTAGCTGATATTTATTTAGGTTTGCTGTCATTCCATGAGAAATTAAAGTGCTATTTCTTGTATATGAAATGCCTTTAGTAACACTTCTCATGCATTCCCAACATTTAGCTGTTTGGAGAGCCATTCCATAATTTTTTGTATTAAGAATAGGTGTTTCTTGCAGAAATGCGTCTTTGTATTGTTGCCTACAGCTTTTTCATCTGAGCCATCAAGTCCTCTAGGCTTTGTTCAGTCTCCTCCACTGTCTCCCCACTTTCTGTTTCCTGGTACAAACAAACAAAAAAAACAACAACATTACAGTTATAATTTAGTTTTAATAAGGTAGTTATAAATCCAAGGATTTTAAGTATTTATGCTGCACATAACTTTCTAGACTGCCCTTTTTCCACAGTACCACCTTGCCAGGCAGTGCTGTCATTCTAGATCAGTGAGATTAAAACGTGATTTTAATCTTATAATGTTGCATAATAAAGAAAAAAGACAGAAAATCTATCAGTTAAGTCCTTCAAAGCTGAAGTGTGTTTTGTGTTGTACAACACTAACCTCAGCTGGAATGGTGTAAGCCACGGTAATGCCTTCTGGGAGGTCAGGAATAGTCCCTGTTGCAGCCTGTAGTTCTGCCTCAGTAACCTCTGATACCAGTTCAATACCTGACCAGCACAATGAACACAGGGTGAGGTGGTCAGATTCACTAGAGTTTACAGTGTGTAAGCTCCACAGGCTGCTACTGCTCACCCCATTCATTATCTTCATGTACCACCTCCTCCACTTCCTCCTGCACAACCTTCACCTTGGGCTTCTCTGCTTCTTTCCTCTGAACAGAAACGGTCAGACAAATAGAAATAATAACTTCCAAACAGATAAAGCATAAAACAAAACTCCTGCATTATAATGTAAACAACAAGCATGCACACCTTGTACTCCTCTTGCTGTCTCCTGCAGTGTCTGTCATTACACTGGGGGTTAGCTTTCATCGCCATGGTGGGGAAGAAGTCCTGCATGGCGTTGTATCCGAGATAATAACTGACAGTGCCAAACTTCAACAGAAATCTGGGGAACAAAACAGTTTAAATATTCGTTTAACATCTATTCAGTATTCACATAAATTTCATATTTCAGTTTCAGTGTGGCTGAAAATCACAGCATCGTACTTTAGAACATTTTGCACCAGGAGGCCTGCAACTACTCCCATTGTGGTCGGTAAGCTGGCAGCACATACGCCCTCTCGTTTTAGGGTCTTCTCGTCAATGTTAGCAGCTACCACCAACGGAGGAGCACACTAAAGAGAGGTATTATACTCATTTACATCTTTAAATGTACAATGTGAAAAGCAAACAAAGAATTGTGTGTGTGGACGTACAGCAAAGCAAGCCGTCTCTCCTGGAACGATGAGCTGGATGTGCCCCGATACGGCGTTCTCACTCACACCAGACTCCATCCAGATCTGACCCAGTTCATTGCAAGCCTGACATGAAACAAGCCAAAGCAATGATGTCAGAAAGAGACCAACTGCACGGCCAAATCTGCTAAACTTTTTTTGTGACATTCTTACTGTGTTGATGGCCATTCTAGCCTCAAAGTTGTCCACGCAGCTCAAGAGCAAATCCACTGGTTTTCCTTCCTCCAGCCCTCCATGACTATATAAACAAGTAACTTTGTAAAAACATGTGGAATTAAGGGGAAAAAGGTGAAACGTCACAAAATACAAGCAGGGATGCCAACCTGATGCGATCCATGAAATGTGTAAAGTTCTCCATTGTTGTGATATTGTAATTATGGGTCTCAAACGCCACGTCCGGATTGATGTTTCTGTTGGAAAAAGTGAGTCACATCTTAATAAAAGCAAGTAAAAGTCTGTGGGTGGAAGACAAATGGTTCTGTAATGACCGCAGCGTACCTTAGAGTGTGCTCTGCTGCTTCCACTTTACTGAGGCCTGCCTGGTGAGGCTGGAAGAACAGTCTGTTCATGTTGGCCAGCTCTACTTTATCATAGTCAAAGAGGAGCAGCTGCAATGCCACAAAAATTGGGAAGTGTGAGAGTGGAAACACATGCGCTGAGCACACACCCTGATGTATACGAGTATGCAAAGATTAAAAAGAAAAAATGGGTGAAGTTTTCATTACCTTACCAATGCCACATCTAGTGAGCATTTCAGCCGTTACACTGCCAACTCCACCCACACCGACTACAGCTACTGTAAATGTTCGGATTTTCTGTCAAAGGATTTAAAAATAGTCACTAACAGTTTGCAATCACTTATATTGATAAGAGTTCAGTTCAAGAAGTAATAAAGCAACTATTGCATTGAAAATGAAATTATTTAATTACTGAAAGAGTAAATTTAATTATTGTACTTTTATATTTAAAAAAATATTTGGGTTTTTTCTATAATACTAAAGGGAAATATTGCCCCTTTTACTCCACTATATTTACTCAAAAGGTGCAGAAATTACTATAAACCCGATTAGGACTAAGCCTATTGATTAGATAACCTAATAATGTAAATGATCCTACATGGCAATATATAAAATGAGGAAAACCAGCTCTTTTTCACGCAGCCATAACATGCAAATATTTTTTGTATACCGCAGTTGTAATCATGTATATTAGTAAAATTTAAAAAAACTGTTCCTTCAGTGTAGAATACACTTGAGATCCTTGATGTAATGATAATATAGGACGTTTACTTGTAACAAATTAATCAAAAAGTATTCTACTTTTGGGCAAGTTGTTACAAATTCTGACGGAATTTAAGACAAGACAAAAATCCTGACAGATTATGAATGAATGAGGTGAACTTCGCAGATAAATACTGCTGGACGTGTGGAAATGTGTGTATGACGTGTTCCCTTGTCATGACATTTCTAGCAAACAAAAAAACTGACAGCGTCTAAAAGTTATACCTCATAATCATCCACGATCCCCATCCTCTTTAAAGCCATAAGACGGCTGAAATGAAAATAAAATATAGATTAGCTGGTCGCATATTAAGTAGGTCCATTTAAAAATGGGTGACTCACAAGGCGTCGCCTCTCAGCCCTGTGTGAGCTCCACACAAAATCCGCCAAAAAGCAAAATGAATGAATTTACACGCTACCTGTAGGGGTTGGAATCCACGACTTCGGCGCTCATTTTTTCAATTTTGGGTCTGTTTAGCGACTGATTGTGAGCATCCTCCATGGCACACTGCTTCTGCTTACACTTTATCAGCTCATTTTCCAGCTCTCGCACTCTCAGCTTCAGCTCCTCCACCGTCGCCATCAGCAAAACAAGTATTTCTAAAAAAAAATAGTTACGAAATGAAATATTATGGGCAAAATTGGAGAGGTAAATACGGAATAAAATCGCTACAGAAAGTACACGTATTCTTTCCACAAATCCACCGTCAGGATGTGTGCTCCTCTAAATATTGTCCGTGCGGAAAGCTAGCATGTACCAATTCGACTGTTCCCTCATCACTATATCGTAGATTGTTTTCATATTCATTCAAGAACTTTGGATGGTTGAACGGTCCTTTTCCAAATTGTCATGCCAAGACTAGTTTCACTTTTTTTATTATGTTAAATTAGATCTAATTAGATGGATTTAGGGAACGTTACGTCGTTGCGTTCATCCGTAAATGTTCCGGTTGCAACTATCAGAACTGGACATAATAAAAGTTTGCGTTGTCAGCTCGGTCAACAATGCGTGATAATCATTAATCCAGAAACTCAGAAATGGAAGCGCTGACAACTCCCGTGCGACCACAACATAAATTTAATGTCGCAAGTCTTCAGAGATATCTGGCTTTCGAGTCAAGAGTGTCAAATAGTGACACACTCACTGTCAGACAGTACAGGTTTGTAATTAGCTCAAACTGGTTTGTCTTAATATTTAACCAAGTTCGACTTGTAAAAAGTTTAGCTAGCTGATTGCATGATGTTGACATTTAGTTGTCTTTCCAGTGCTGGTCAGTCAAACCCAACATTCTTAATCCAGACACCTACAAACAGCTTTGTCCTCAGGAAGAAACCTCCAGGTGAGCTGCTGCCTGGTGCTCACAAGGTAAAGCTTTACTGGTTTATTACTCGACACGTACACCCTGAAATTGTACAAAGAAGTTGCTAGACACTTATCACACACAATGAACTTTGCCATACTGTTGTGTTGCCAGTTTTCCTGCAGGGGGAGTAGCAGGATTTGGGCAATTTGGGGATATTTGGCATTCTCGTAGTTACAGGGAATGACAGAATTGTTTGTGTACAAGCAAGAAATAGGACAGTATTTAAGTCGCTACTAAATTTATAAGAGGTAACATAATGATGAAAGATATAATCTGCCGTATTTTATGCGTCAAGTGAAAACAAAAATAACAACCAAAAAACTCACTAAAATGTGGTATTTGTAAAGATCAAAACATATCTTTTCAAACCCATTTGATTAAACCTTTATCATAGAAAACGCCGTAATGCATATGATGTTTGATACTTTTTCCCTCCAACATAAATTTTAAAACACCAATTTTAACCAGAAATTAAGTGGGATAAATGTTCTGGAAGACATCAATCTCCGTTTTCCCAGTAATTTAAAATTACAGCACTTTCACAGAATTGTCCTGTAAATTTACAGTTTTGCGTCTGTTTCTGTTTAGGGAAATATGTTACAGACTTGTGGGATCTGGGAAATCACTGGTTACCATATTTGACTTTGTGTGCAGGTGGACAGAGAGTATCGGGTGCAGAAGGCTCTCTTTTCTGCTGGTTTCCCTGTGCCTCAGCCCCTCTTGCACTGCGTCGATGTCGAAGTTATCGGAACCGAATTCTACTTAATGGAACATGTGGAGGTAAGTCTGTGAATCTCAAGCAACCAGTTCTAAGTCTGTTATTGTTCATCTGTCTGTGGTGAACAGGGACGTATATTCAGGGACCCTCGTCTCCCTGGAGTGAGCCCAGCAGAGAGAACTGCTTTGTATGTTGCTGCAGTGGAAGTGTTGGCGAAGTTGCATTCACTGGACCTGAGCTCACTCAGCCTGGAAGGGTTTGGAAGAGGGCCAGGTTACTGCAAGAGACAAGTGAGCTAAAACTCTGCACCATGGAAAATTAATAAAATAAAGCTTGAAATAAAATCACAAATGATCATACCCTTGAGAGAGAGGATAATCTCAATAACATTATATAACAAATGTGGAGATCTAGTCAGATTTGTTGCATCAACAGATGTTTCTTCATCTTGAAAGGTGTCCACCTGGACAAAGCAGTACACCGCAACAGCCCACAGAGACATCCCAGGGATGAATAAACTCTCTGACTGGTTGATGAACAATTTACCACAGAACGATGATGAAGTGGCGCTCGTCCATGGAGATTTTCGATTGGATAATCTGATATTTCACCCAACCGAGGTACAATTTCTGCCACCATAATTCTTACTGTTATGTTGCATTTGATAGGAATGAACTCATAGAGTGTGTTTGACGTTGTAAGGCACGTGTGATAGCAGTGTTGGACTGGGAGCTGTCCACCACTGGGAACCCACTGGTAGACCTGGCCTACTTCCTGATGCCTCACTATCTGCCCGCAGATTTGAACATTTTCAGCACCATGGGCAGTTTGAAAGGAGTAGAAGGTAATTTAGGCACTTGATTATAATGTTAATCAACGAGAATGTGTTGAATTGGTTGGATTTATGAATCAATGTCCTGTTTACTTATGTTTTAGTGTCATGATTATTTTATTACATGTATATGCCCGCTTACAGTTTATACTTCTCCCTCACTGTCTAGGTGTTCCAGCTGTTGGTGATCTGGTCTCCATTTACTGCAGGTGTCGGGGGATTTCATCTGCTCTGCCAAAGTTGAATTTCTACTTAGTTCTGTCTGTTTTTAAGATTGCAGCCATTGCCCAGGTTTGTACCGAGATAACCCTTGCAACTATAGGACTTTAATGTACAGAGATGTGTAGTATATATAATGGTATACCTTACCATTTGAATGGTCAAATCGAATATTGTGTTTTTTTATTTCACAATTTTAAATAAATATTTCTTTGTTAAAAAATCTATCTTCTTTCAAATAAATGCAAAAAAATTAATAATTCTTTAATTTCATCTTTTTTACTTGTCTTGTCGGGCATTATAGTACCGAGTGTGGGTCTGGATGACAAAAAATGTAGCAATAAGATTTTTTGTAAATTTTTTTCTTTTTCGACACAAAAATCTGCAATAGTGAAGTATCATGATAATCACAGTTTAAATCGAATCAGTACTCAACAAATCGTAAAGGAATCGAATCAGGAGGAAAGCATATCATCCCAGCCCTATAGTATACTTTCAATATCTAGTCTTGGATTGATGTTTTTTCCTGACTACAAAGGAAAGCAGAGTCATTTTTCACTTTTTATTTTACTTGTTTATTTGTTTTTACCAGGGGATCTACGCTCGTCACTTGCTTGGTAATGCTAGCGCTCCCAACGCTGCTCAGTTCGGTCAGAGTGTGGAGCCCACAGCTGAGATTGGCTTGCAGTTAACAACAAGGTTAATTGCAAAATTATTTATTAGAAGCAAATATTATTTGGTATAATTAGTTCCAGCCAATATTTACTGGTATAAAAACATGCTAATCAAAATTTATTGTTATTCTTGTCCAGAGAACTAATTGAGTCCACCTGCTGACTTATCTTGTGCCAACATTGGGAACTTGGCACCCGGCAGCCGTTTCCAATATTCCCTGCTGATTTAACATTTGCAATGTGTTTTCATGCCAGGCTTCTTACAGCTCCAACAAAAGGGGGACTGTTCCTGCAAACGGCTAGAGGCCAGGCTGTTCTCCAGCAGGTCAAAGACTTCATGCAACAATACGTGCTTCCTGCTCAGGAGGTCAGTTCCGAGAAGCTGCCAAGAACAGAGATTTGTTTCCCCCCATATTGGACATTTATTTCTGACATGAGGGAATTTGACAGAGTAGTTCATTCATGAATACAGAATTAATGAATTGGAGTAAGAAACAATGACTGTGCTGATTGTATAAACTGTATTGCATGCAGAATTAGCACAGTTGGCAAGACATCACTGCATTGTGATGCTTTTTCTTTTACTAAAGAACTGGGCACAGTGAAGTAGAAAAAAGCTGTTGTGAATGGATCTCTACATGAAAGCTTCCATCTTTCACTTTTTCATTTATTTACTTGTTTATTCATCAGAAATACATTAAAAGATGAATCAGAATCAGACCTGATAGAGTGGCCAAGCATGTTCACACATACAAGGAATTTGTGGTCAGTTATCAGTTACACCTTGCACTCACATAGATGGACATTAGAAGATATAGAACAATTATTCTAGATACAATACACAGGCGGTGTTAAATATGTGTAAAATCTGTAAGAAAAAAATCTATTTTCACATGCATATTGTTTACAGTGGTAGTCTGTTATGTGTAATATGCTCTCTTTCACTACGCCGCTGTAAACAAAAACATTCCTGTTAAAGTGCCGAAGGGCTGGTTTTCATCTGTTGTCCCTGGCCAGGTCTTACAAAAGATCCCTGGAATACGAAAAATGATATCCATCTCTCATGAATGAGATAAAAGTGATCAAAAAATGTTTTGAGAGATAATCAATTGTAATAAAATTAAAATCTACACACCATAGAGACAAAGCCACTAAATCCAAATGTGTTGTGTTCAGTTATGCTATCATGGAATTACTGCCCTGATAAATGTGTTTTTGTTTTTTTTTTTTGTTTGTTTTGCTTTTGGGTTTTTTCGACCAGGAAGTTGCAGAGTACTACAGGAAATACGCTCAGTCTCCACTGAGGTGGCAGCCGCCCCAAATAATAGAGGATCTAAAGGTATGTGGAAATAATGTTTTATGCATGTTAAACTGGGATTTACAGTCTGTACTCTGAAAGGAAGGGGGGGTTACTTTTCTTCCCAGATCCATTCCAGTCCCAATCCAGCCTTATTTGTTCATTCATTTCCTGTTCCGTTTAATCCACGTCAGGGCTGTGGGCTGGAGCTTATCCCAGCAATCATGGAAGGCTAGGGTACTAGACAGGTCGCCAGGCTATCGCAGGGCCAACATGATGAGACAAACAACCATTCACACACGCACACAGACACACACATCCCTAGGTTTATTGGTCTCTCTAAATTCTCCCTCTTATGCACGTCTTTAGACTGTGGGAGGAAACCAGACTCCACACAGACGGACCTCGGTTTGAACCCTGCCTCAGCTGAGGCTCAAACCAGCAACCTTCATGCTGTGAGGTTGTCGTGCTAACCACCGTGCCAAGAAGCAGCCCAGCCTTATTTGCAAAGCACTTTAAGTGAAACCAAGTGTTGTACTAGTTACATACATACAGCATGCACCCAAAAATTTAAATGAAAAGTTATGAAACTACAGAAATGACATCAGAAGAACATAATTACATTTTGAAGAAATGGAAGATGACACAATCCAGATTCAGTCACAAGATAAAGTCTTCTACAAGTGACATAACACATTAACTGATTGGTTTAGTTCATGCTAGTTTTAGATTGTGCATCTCCACAACAGCAACAGAATAAATTCCATTTAAATTGAATTAGATGAATGGTCTTATTTCTGTCTGTGCGGATCTGTAACACCTGAAGCTTAGCTTGGCATTTGTAGTGTAGTGTAACGGAAACATTTGGCATGACTTGCCCTTTCTTTGTGTGTGTGTGTGTTTGTGTGTGTGTCCAGATGAAAGCCAGGCAGGCAGGCCTGTGGAACATGTTTCTGCCTGCGGTCAGTGGACTAACTCAGCTGGATTATGCCTTTATAGCAGAAGAAACTGGACGCTGCCTGTTTGCCCCTGATGTCTTTAACTGCCAGGCGCCTGGTAAGACAGTCTGGAATGGTGTGGAGATGATGGAGGCCTGAAACTTGATCATGCTCTTTTAATATCTTCTAGTTGCTTAAGTCCTGGTTAGCATCTTCCATGGTGAGGTTAAATCCTTTCCAATTGTCACCTTGTTCTTTCTCATTGTTAATAAAACCAACATTCAGCATTGTTCAGTTTATGGATTTTGAAGACACATTCTTTACAATCGCTAGTCTCCATATTTGTCCTGTTTGGCTTTTTGTACATCAGAGCCCCCATGATTGTCTTTATTTCCTCATTTTAAATCCCCGTATCCATAGGATGATTCGTATTACAACATTTCCCCACAGATACAGGAAACATGGAGGTGCTTCATATGTTTGGCAGTGAGGAGCAGAAGAAGAAATGGCTGGAGCCACTGCTCAGGGGAGAGATCCGCTCCTGCTTCTGTATGACAGGTAATTTCCTGACCACATACTGAGACACTACAAAAAGAAATGGCACAATTCTCCGATGTCAGTATATTCTTTAAAAACAGAGTTTGAAATTCAAATACAGATTAATTTATTTATAAAGCACCTTTGGGCCTAGGCAACTCAAAGTGCTTATCATATAAAAAATAGGCAAAGGATCCGCTGAGGAAACCACTGGAGTAAGAAAAAAAAAGTGAACAACAGAAAAAGAGCAACAAAAGGTTTACATTAGAATTACAAATAAAAGTTCATACAAATGATGAACTAAAATAAAGTTGAAATATAAACAAATAAACATATAAATAACTACATAAGCATATAATAAATACATAAAAATTTTAATCAAAAGTGTTGGATGAATTAAAACATGAATCTAAACTGTTGTTGATAAATCAAGATAAACAGACTTTTGTTAAAGGAACAAAGGTGAAGGTGTTGATGATATTGGATACGGTTGTATGCCATGCATTCCAGTGATGGTTGTGGTCTGTGAGAAGCCGGGTTTCAAACGGCACCTCCGCTACTGATCTGCTGTAAGATCTAGTTTAAAAGCATTATCTGCCAGCATCAGCAAACAGGTTCAGGGTGACTAATTTCTCCCGGTTGTGTATCCCTTTGCTTTCCACGCTGCCTGGAAACGGCAACGAACTGTGATCGCAGAGGTGATTACAGCGGTTGCAAACGTCCCTGTGGTTTTTTGTAAACACATGTTGAATTAGTAATGGTTTGGGGTGTCTTTTGTCAGCAGTTCTGTTTATTACACTGGTTGACAATGAGCAGGAATTTCCATCTTGTACCATTAAACAGTTTGTACTTCTAACTTTAAGATTCAGCTGCAGTTTTATAAAAGGGAAATGGTGTGCGATTGCACATACTGACAGTATAACAGCTATCCCTGTGGTGTATGCTGGAATCCGGACAGGCAGGAGACTTCAGATGCAAAACTCGTTCGAGCGGCTTTGCTGATCTTCCTTGTGTAAAATTCACATGCTCTGTTTCCCCAGAGCCTGATGTTGCCTCCAGTGATGCAACCAACATGGAGTGCAGTCTTTGCAGGGATAAGGACAGCTATATCATAAACGGCAAAAAATGGTGGAGCAGTGGTGAGTACCAGTAATGTCATCCTGAACTCTCCAGGAACTAAAAAAAACTTCCAAGACTATAAACAACGAATGATTAGTTTTATAAGCAGTAACAAAAGCTACTTTTAAGTGGTTTGAAAGGGAAAAACCTATAAACTATGGGATATTTTTAAAAAGATCAACCTGGAAATGCTATTGTCCATCCAAGTGTTTCACTTACTGGAAGCTCATATGTGAACAAGATGTTATGTTAGCAAAACCTTAAAGACATGCACACTAACCCAAACTGCCAGCATGTGGGTAATAAAAAAAAAGCTCAAATGACTCATCCAATAAGCATTATATAGTCTAAACACTTTAATGATCTTGAAACTCTTGAATCCTGTTTATTTCCACAAAATATGACTTTGGCTTGACAGAAGATGGAGCCGGTAAAAGGTCATGGATTACACCCACAATGCAAAATCCATGTACGTCAGTAAAGAGGGATTCATTTCTGAAATGACTCATTGTGAGTCATTTTAATGGAAAAGAAAGCAAAAGTCAACACGATTTTAATGGAACTGTGTGAGTGACCCTGAAAGCATTACATGGTGCGTCAATGCATTTGCTACGGTACATGTCTCTGTTCTATATGAGATTGCATTATTTTGGTTATTAGTGCAGTTTGCATCATTTTAATTAGGTCTGAACGCAGCCTTAATGTTCATGTTATAAGGAAAGCAGTATAATGAAATCCATTATATGGTTGTAATGTTTTTTTAGGGTCGTTATGAACTTCATACTGTTCATATCAATTTATGTAGTTAGAAAGTTTACTCTTTAGATATGTAGAGGAAACCAGGTTAAAAGCCAAGGAAAAGGGGAAAATATGCAGGGACATCTTCCTCCTAGCTGAATAAATTTTTACTTTCAAATTACTGTCATTAAAGCAGTTCATGGTTTTTCCTGTGGTTTTACTCGTCTTTCTTAGCCTTTTTTTCTCCTTGCAAGTGAAATTTCCGTTGATACAAAGAATTTTCTGGGGTTGTGAAGAGATAATCTGCCAGCATGAATCCATCTTTGTGTTGGAGAAGAATGTGGGTGTGCTGATGGCCATTTTCATTTTTTCTGTGACCTGTGGTAGCTGTTGTAGCAAAACATGTTATTCAGGAGGTTTGTCTTTTCTTTCAGGGATTGTCGGACTGTTAAAGCAAATGTGACAGTTATTCCTAATCGAGTTACCAGTTTTGCTTTAAGTACCTCCAGATAAAAGGTGGCAGCAGTAATTCTCCACCTGCGTGGCAGAAAGGTTAGAAAGATGAGACGATAAGATGCTTTCAGTAAACCTAAAATCAGCTCAGTTTCTCTTAGCTTACATCAATGGAGATGCAGTTTGGCAAACTAATGGCTGACAATTCTGTAAAAACTTTTACAAACTTTCCAGTTTTGATTCTTTTCTTTTATGCTGTATATAGATTTACGCTGCAGATTGCTACTTGCCATAAAAAAAAAAAAAATAAACATCCAAAAAGTCAGTCGAATGCCTGGTATCCATATGCATGAAAGAAAAATGTAGTTTTCCTCATTACCTTTCCCCATATTTCTCCATGTTGTTGACAGCAAAGACCCATTTTTGCTACAGGGAGGGTGTGTAGCTATTGCCAGTGCTGTTCTGTGGTGTGGAAACTATAAAAGCCTGTCCCATGGGCATGATAATATAGTAAAATTATTCCCAGACCTGCTATCTTTTATCTTTATCCTTGAGGCACCCTTGCTTTACACTCACATGTAAACAAGTAAAACCATATTAGTCTGAACCTCTAAGACTAAAGAAGGTTTTTTAAGGAAAATTGATCAGACATCTTATACTTTTAAAAAAAGAAAAAAAAGGAAAAACAGAAAATTCTCGAGGCATCTTTTTCCATCCCATAATCCTCTTTCGCCGCCACGGAAATTTGTCATGTACATCTGGGAGAGACTGTAATGTCAGTGTGTTTTTAAGGCAGATTCCTTTTACGCCTCACGGTTGCGGAGTGGTGTCCACACGCTCGAGCCCGTCTGTGTTTTCATAAACTAAAGTACCTGATGTGTGAAAAATATTCACTTCACAGTCACTTCTCTATGACTTTAAGTGATTCAAGGAGGAGTTCTTCTCTGTTTCCGTATTTTGTCTGCTGAAAACATTTTGCCATGTTTGTTTTCGGGGTCTCCAGCTGTGCCTCTGCTTGGAAATTATTGATGTTTGAGCCCAGTCAGACAAACCTGGTTTACATTCGTTTGTAAAGCATTACAACGACAACAAGGTTGATTTACAGACACCGCACATGGAGATAATGGTAATCGGTAAGTTTTTTGTTGTTTATAAAGATGCTCAGGAAGTTTTGCCAAACCAAACTGACCCTTATTAGCTGCAGTGCTAATAGGCCTGAGAACACTGTTAACTACTGGACTATGGCCATCCATTCTGCTGCGCCAAGAGCTGAAACGCTCTGATTGTATTTAGATTAGCGTGGAATATTGTTACATGACAGCGTGGTATAATTGAAAAAAGAAAAAAAAAATAGAAAAAACTCTTCACTCTAAATCATTTACTCTGTCAAGCCCATATTATTGAAATAAACAAGGCTAACTGGATGAAAAACGGCAGTAATGCTTTAAGCTTCTCCAAGGAGCACGATGCTTTGGTGTTTACTAGCCTGATACCATGAAGAGGTCCTTCCTGCTGTGTGCCATTCTGTCTTTGTTTGCCAAATGTTTTTCGACTCAGCGGGTCACCCACTGTGCAACCAAGCCATCCGTCATCCCAACCCGAAGCCACGGGATGTAATGAAATGAGACGCAGATGATCTCTTGGAAGACGGCACAGATTGTAAAGTCAAATTGGATTTGTTGTGAAAAACCAAAGTGATGTTGGGAACAGCTTGAGATTCAGCTGCGTTTAATTTCAACCGAGGCTCGTCACTGAAAGCTTTGTTCTTTTATTTAAGAAAATACATCATTTATACAAAATACTTTTAGTACATTTAAAGTCCGTGTACATGTAGCTTAAGAATTAATAAGGATATTTGTATCTGGGTTGTGTAAAAGTAAACGCATGTAAATATTTGTACAGTATACACATGCAATATTATGTGAGTGCGTATAATAGACAGATAGATGCTGGAGTCTTAGATAGTGAAAGTGCTGGTATCCTGGTCTTCTGAACCAGACTGGGACTGATTGGGATTCTGGCTGGGCGTGTGGAGCGAAATCTCCACCGCTGGCTCCTCGTTGACTTGCCTGGAGTGTCTGCCGAGTCGCTGTCCAAGGTGCTTAGCAGCTTTTAGCACGTGACCTCTGAAAGAAGAGCCGATGAAAGCGTAGAGGACGGGGTTGATGCAGGCGTGGGTCAGCGCCAGGCTCTCTGTCACCTGCAGAGCGCGATCCAGCCGCTTGCTGAGGTCGCAGTCGGTCACGAGGACATAAATGATGTCCATCGCCCTGCACAGCTTCACCACGTTGAAAGGCAGCTGAGTGAGTAGGAACACGGCCACCACAGCCAGGAGGACCCGCAGCGCACGCCACTTCCTTTCCCTTCGTACCCCGGTTGCTTTACTCAGGGCCCGGCCCACCCAGAAGTAGCACACCACCATGACCAGAAAAGGAAGGAGGAACCGTAGGATCACCTCCAGCAGCTCCAGGGCAGCCTTCGCCGGCTGAGCCATGCTGGGGGGATAGACGGAGGTGCAGCTGGTTCTGTGATGAGAGTGTTTCACCGTGGAGAAGATAAGTTCAGGGAGGCCTAGGAAGCTGGCTAACGCCCACAGCGCTCCGCATATCAGGAGCCACTGCAGCCTCACCTGTCGGGCTGTCCCGGCTCTGCCCGTCGGGTTCCGGGCGACGGCCTGATAGCGATCTACGCTGATGCACGCCAGCAGCAGCATGCCACAGCCGAAGTTGGTGCTGTAGAGGAAGGAGGTGAGCTTGCAGGCTGCCGCACCCAACTTCCAGCCGTGGACGGAGTCAGCCGCCCAGAAAGGCAGGGTGAAGAGGAGCAGCAGGTCTGAAATGGCCAGGTTCAGGATGCACACGTCCGTCAGGGTTCTGAGTCTGAGCCGCGACGTGTAGACCACCACCACCAGAGCATTCCCAGCCAGGCCCACCACCAGGACCAGAGCGTAGACGATGGGGAGGAAGATGCCGCCGAAAGATCGCACCGCCGATTTGTCGCAAACGCTGTGCTCAATGTCGTAGTCGTAGTCGCTTTCGTTGTAGTCGTCGTCATAATTATCATGCAGGTCTCCCATTTTGGTCTGCACAGATAGAAAATCAGTTTGAGTGTAATTAATTTTTATTTTAAGCAGGAAGGATCCTCACTCTGCTTTTTAGTTTTCCGTGGAGTTATAAAATAAACAGAGACAGGTGTGGCTTTAGTTGTTGGCTGAACTATAACAAATATGCTGCAGGATGCTAAGTGAAACACAGACTTCAGGAAATTGCAGCTTCTGATGCATTAAACATTTAATCACAGAAAAATGAATACTGTACCTGTGATTATTACATTTCAATAATCTATTTTAAAAATACTTGACAGACTTTTTAAGGCTAAAGTTATTTATCCTTTTGATTATTATATGTTGTTGCCTGGAGAAGTAAGTTGAGAATGAAAAGACATAGGGAGGCATGAAGGTGGCATGCGGTTGCATGGTCTGGCGCCAAATCCAAATGCAGGATGTTGGTTTAACTGTGTTTGGTATGTGCTGGTTCAGCAGGACACCCAACTGATGTGAGACTTTGATTCAGTCTGGTCTACATCAGCTCCACCAAACACTGTCTCACACAGAAAAAGTATCTATAAAATTGGGTTAGAAGAACTGAATTTAGCATTTTAATTTATTTATATGAAAATACCTGTGGAAAAAGGCAAAACACATGATTGATTGAATTTCTGGTGAAGGCATAACATAATTTGCATGAAGTTTTCTTAAATATCTGGATTATTTTTGGCTGATTTAACCTGTTGCCATGATGACAAAAAGTCCTGATGGAAAAAGGTTCCAGATTTTTTTACGTTTATGAGTCATTATCTCCCTGATGGGCGGAGCAGTTACTTAAACAGATGTTCATAGGATCTTCCAGAAGTATTTCAAGTATTCGAGATGTCAACAGCTGTGTCTCATGTGTAACAAGTTTTAACAAGCTGCAATGTTTTTGTAGTGGTTGTTTTGCTCTTCAGATGTCAAATATACAAACAAAAGCATTTGATTTAATGACATAATCTTAGAAATGTATTTGGAATTTGAAAAAATCTGCTTTAAAATAGCCTGAAATAATCTCAAGGTTTCTTTTAGAGGCTGAGTTTTTTTTTCATACTTGAAAAGGAAGGGTGAATTTAGTAGATTTCATAAAACAGACTAAACAAACTCTTTGTGACCGAAGTGTTGAACTGTCAACTTAAATCAGTGCTTTTAGTTAGTTGATATAGATAAATCACATTATTGTTCAGAGGATTTATAAAAACAAACAGAAAGTTTGACATTGATGAGACTCACACAGTAACATTAACAAGACTTACTTATCATTATTTCACTTTTACATATCAGGTCATAAAATATCTAAAGCAGGACTTTGACTGAGTCTAACACTAAAAGGAACCTTTGACTGTGAAAACGGCAAAGCACACGCTCAAATTGTCTTTATAATGTAGATGACTGGATTACTGATTCAGACTAACCAGTTTAAATCCTCATAAAGCAAAAGGTGCAGGCAGTAATTCACACAGAAAATAAACTCTCTGCTCTGGGTTTTCTATTGAAAATGTTGAAAAGCAGAAAGTCTCTTACCTTCCTCCTTTTGTGTTTGGAATAATAATTCCTTGTAAATGACAAGCAAGCTGTTGTGAGTCCTAAGGAGACACGTTGTATGTGCTCCAGGACTGAAGTGACTAATCTGCTTCAGCCCTTCCCACTCCCTTCACTGCTTGTAACAGGAGCGTGTCTCCTCTCCACGTAGTTCTGAATGCATTTGTGTGGCGTGTGTGTCTGTGCACGCACGCATCTTTCAATGCGAGGCTTCCAGGATTGAAGTTTCAAATGAATGCGTGTTTACTGTTTTCATCTGTTATGCACTACAAATACAGTTAAGATGTTTTTCGTTTTTTTCCAGATAAAAAAGGAACTTGCTGAGTCGGTCATGCGGGGAGTGCCATGGTGGCTGCCCTTTGTTTGCATGTGGGAAAAACAGAAAGGATAAAATGACATCTTATATGGATAATCTTTTCTTTTGACCACAGGGCTTACAATTATTAGTGTGGTTTTTGTTCGAAGTCATTCATTGTTATTTACAATATTTACTGGTCTCACTGTTATTAATTCTTAGTTCTGTGCCACATGCAATGTGAATTTACATGTAAATGCTACATTATTATACCTTGAGTCACCTTTTTTCTCTTTCTTTTGAAAAGCATTGCTTTATTTCCACTTCCTCAGAAAAGGCCACCTACGTTTCAGTGTCTCTCTGGCTCACATTCTTTCTGGATGTGTTTATGAATGTTTTTGTGAGAAACAAAGCCAACCAGTACTGAGAGAAAAATTAGTTAAATGGCCAAATATTTTGAATATGTTCCAAATATATATTTTCAAATGCTTTAAATCAGACTATTTGTCAGAACAGTCACTTAATTTTTCTAAGTGTGGCGCATTGTTTTGATTTTTTTTTTCCCCCCTTTAAAAAAATCAACATGCTAAATTCAAATGCCACCCGTGGGGTAATTACTCAGATGGCGGGGTGCCTTTTTATTCCAGTTGGGAGGGGACATGTGAGGGCATGACGAAAGTACTGTACGGCATACCACGTGACTTATATAAAAGTTCACAGGAAAACATGACCTGCCCTTGAGCCAAACAGGCTTTCCTAGATGTGGTTTAAGGGTGGAGCAGCTGTAAATTTTACACTAGATACAATGTGGGCACAATAGTTTAGTGTTTGTCTGAATTTTTACAGTCCCTGCTTAAAGAAGAAACATCTGACAGGCTGAGATTGGTGGATATATTCTCAGGCTGTGAATGTTCACAAACTACTGGGGTCTTGCTTGTTGCTCATTGGTGTCCATATGTCTCCTCCGTAGGGGACAGTTATTCCAGCTGGACGGATCTATAAACAGGAAGACGGATCACTGGTCAACCTGCGTTTGTTTAAGGTGTCATGGGTTTGTCTGAATGTGGATTTCTTCCAGGGAAATTCCAGGAAATCCTTCATTCAGTTGTTTTTAAAATTCAGTGATTAGTACGCTGGCCCTGAGGTGCAAAATGACACACTATTTCTACACACATATTCCCTCAAAAATAAAACAAAATCTAATCTACGAAAAGCAAATGTGAGAAAGCAAAAAATGACTCGAAAATCATTTATGTTAAAAACAGGAAATGCAACAAAAGAAAAGTTAAATGAAATATAGTATGACTGAAATCACAAGACTTAAAATGACTGTAAAAGAAATGAAAATGGTAAATTGCAGCTAAACTTAATAACGCAATAACAAAAGAGGAAAACAAATACCGAGCAGAAAATACAATAAGACACATTCACCCCAAAAATGCAAAATACCAGTTTTTCATAAAACACGATTGAATTCCAGCGTAAAAACAAAGTTGGATGTTTTGCAAGCCATGGCAACTGTAGTTTATCCATTGTGTAACATCCTCTCATCTACAGCTTCTATGGGTTTGTGTTGTATGTGAAGAACCATATATAGGACCATACCTACATGATGTTGCCCTCTTGTGGCTGTCATGTTTTTTAAATTATTATCTTTTAGAGTTTTTAAAAAACATCCACATTTTCTCAAACCGATCTGTTTCTAATAAACTTAAAATTCCAATTATCTAGTAAAGGAAATGTAATTCAGCCTGTGTGGTTTTTTTTATTATTCTTTTTGCTGCTGGCATTCCATCAGTCTGTCATCTGCTCCATCCAAGTTTTCCGGGAAACAACTTTTGCCATTTCCGAGCATATACGGGTCACGGAATGGCGAAGGACAGACTTTGAAGAGTTTTGTTATCTTCCTTTGTTATTTACCAGTGCAGAGAAACTAGACATGAATAATACATTTCTGTCGTCCTCCCACAGGTGCAGGAAATCCCAAATGTAAAGTGGCCATTGTAATGTGCAGGAGCAGCTCTGCGGACGTCAGCAGCAGGTCGGTGCTCAGTCCTGACCTCATGTCCTCCTGCAAACAGCCCTCTTTAGCTTTATATGAAGTGCATGGGCACATTTGCAATTAACTTTAGATGATATATTTTGCCCATTCAAATTCCTCAGCACTGCTGTTGGTGGATGTCTTTTGGTGGGGAAAAGTAAAGCGTTTGCTGTTGACGTGTAATTGGCACTAACCTGTTCATCAGTCACCAGCTACAGGCATTTTGAAAGTAATGAAGAAATTAAAGTAACTGCCACACCCAAAATATGTAACTCTCAGTTTTGTTGGCAAAGAACAGATTGCACCTTCCCACCAGGAGCAGCAGCTGTAAAATGTGTCACTTAGAGACACCTGGACAACATGGCTTTTATATAAGTATGTTGATGATCATTTCCTTTTAAGGCTTTTATTGTTCCTTAGGCACGGCCTACACAGTATGATCCTCGTTCCTATGGACACACCAGGTGTGAAACTCATCAGACCAGTCACAGTGTTTGGACAGGATGGTAGGACGCTTTCGTTGTGTAGTTTTTGCCTAGTATTGTCCATGAAAATGGAGCTTTCCTGACCTAACTAATTTATTTCCCTGTTTCTGAGCTCAGACGCCATCCACGGTGGCCACTTTGAAGTGCACTTTGAAAATGTGTGTGTCCCTGTATCCAACATTATTCTGGGTAAAATTTCTTCCTCGCTTTCCTCATATCTGTTATCACATTTCAAAAACATACAACACACATAAAGTCAAAGGAATCTGGTGAGAACATGATACTAGTTTCATGAATGAGGCCACTGGGACAGAAATCTAATCTTTTTGTTGTCTCTGGTTTCTGTCACACCTTTTTTTGTTCCCAGGAGAGGGCAGGGGATTCGAGATTGCTCAGGGGCGTCTGGGGCCGGGCAGGTTGCACCACTGTATGAGGGCTGTCGGCTTAGCTGAGTTCGCTCTGGAGCTGCTGTGCCAGCGAGCCGCTTCCAGACGCACCTTTGGGAAAAAGCTGTACCAGCATGTGAGCAAGTTGGTCTGGTCATTTCAGATCTGTTGTATTATGTAACTTTTTTCCTGCTGCTGACATCTAGTGGTGACATTTTCAGACGCAGCTACAGTATATTACTTCTACTACAGTATACTATCTTCTGTAATATTTGTTCCACCTAGGAAGTTGTTGCTCACTGGATAGCAGAGTGTCGTCTGATGATAGAGCAGACCCGCCTGCTGACGCTCTCTGCAGCTCAAGCTCTGGATACACTGGGCAGCCAGGCTGCTCGCAAACAGGTAAAAACCAGTTCTGTGCAGTACTCCAGTTACAAACTTCAATCTTTTATGCTGAACTTTTTTTTGTGTGTCACAGAAGTCATCTTTACTAAATGTAAACTCTGCATGGAAGTGTTATTTTTGTATTCTTGCTCCTCAGATTGCTATGATCAAGGTTGCTGCAGCCAGGATGGTGTGTAAAGTGGTGGACTGCGCCATCCAGGTACACGGAGGTGCAGGAGTGTCTGAAGACTTTCCTCTTGCACAGATGTAAGTTTATTTATATCCTACTAAAACAATTAGTCTGAAATGTACATTTTCCCTAAAAAAAAAAATTACATTTATCTTCAGGTACTCGTATGCACGAACTCTGCGCATCGCGGACGGACCAGATGAGGTGCACCTCTCCACCATAGCGTACTTAGAACTTAAGGATCAGCAAAATAGGGTTCAGGCTAAGCTTTAGTCCAGTCTGACAAGCTAAGTGAAACTTTTTAGTGTCGATTTGTTCACATATTATGCTCAGGTTGATCAAATAGGTATGTGAAAAATTCATCCATTTACTGAAATGACTCCCATTTTCTGATGGATTATACACATCAATACTTCGACTCTTCCAACTTGGACAACTTGTTAGTAGGGGTGCAACAATACACAAAATTTACGGTTCAGTATTTTTTTAGATCCCAAAAATTTGAATGCCTTATTGACTTGTATTTTTTAAATTAATTGCAATTGTTTAGACATTTAAGTAGTTTTCTAATCCAATGTTATGTCTCAAAATGATGGTCCTCAATTTTTTTCAATCTTCAATGTAATAAAAACAATTAGTGACAGAAAATATTAACATTTAACTTTTTTTGTTGGAAAGTCCTCATTTTCAGAATAGTAATCAATAGAGGTTCTGATAAGATTGCTTGTATAAATCAGTTCAAACTGTCTGAATGTCCAATTATGATCAGCTGTTAATTAAAAAAAAAAAACACTTGTTTTATTAGGAATTCTTTTTAATGTGAACTACAAAAACAGAAAATGACAGCATGAATGTAAGACTTGTCACACTCTTTACAGGTGTGGTCTACCACAGAGATGAAATCCGTTTGGAGGTGATGGGGAATTAGGATACACAAGCACTTTGTTTGTTTTTTTACAATATAAAACAGCAGTGGCTCCATCTATTTGATACGCCAGATGGAAACCCATGCAACACACTTCACTGTCCTTAAATTAGCATTTGGGCATAGATCTTCAGCTGCCAAGTCAGTCATTCTATTATACATAATGGCGCAGTGAAGGGAAGAATGGTAATGGTTGGAGGTCAGTGGAGAAAACGTCAGTGTTTGCTCTTCTTTGACTTTTTGTGAGATCGGTGTGGAGACCTCGATCTGGAGCGGGATTTCTTTGTTGATTTCTTGGGTGTTCTGGAGCGTGACCTCCTAGATCTTTTAGGTGTGCGAGGTGATGAAGGGGATCTAGTGGGATGCATATTTACATTTTAGCCCTTTTTTTAGCAAATGGAAATGTAAGATTCAGCTTCAGTATTCACATTCTTACCTCTTGGATGACTTCTTGCTGCTGGATCGAGGAGAGTCTTTATGTGAGGAACGGGAAGATGTGTCTTTAGAGTAAGATCGATCAGAGCGTTCTGATCTTTCCGAGCGTGGTGAGGATGACCGGCCTCGTCTGCTGCTATTCCTCGTAGGGCTGGGAGACCCGCTGTGATGCCGCTTCCTGCTAATTACAGGGGACATGCATCTGACATCAGACAAATCCCCCTTTATGTCTCGAGTAACCTTTGGCTAACCTGACACTGGACTGACACCAAACAGCACTCACCTTTCTTTCCTGGTTGGTGTATCATCTTTCTCTTTTTCCTTCTTCAATTCTTTTAACCGCACTTCAGTTTTCTCTTTCTCCTTCTTCTCCCTCTCCTTCTCCCGTTCAAGTTTTTCCTTTTCTTTTTCCTAGAAGTAGTAAACAAGATGTTACCCCATTGTTTAGTCCTACATTAGATTTAATCAGTGATTTTTAAAAACCGAAATAAAACAAAACAGAAAAAACTGCTTGGGTTGAAACCTTTTGTAGCAGCTTGTCCCTGTAGTGCTCCACCTGTTCCTGAATACTCTGGCCTGGCTTTTTGGGTCTTTTTCCAGATTCTAGCTCATCCTGAAACTTCATGACTTTCACCTGTTTGAGAAATTAATAAGAAAAACGTTAACAGTGATCAGAAAATGAACGCACCAAGATGTGCGCCGGATAAATGAAAAGTACCTCGATCTCTCTGAGCTTGGTGCGTTTTTCCTCATTCATTTCAGACAGCTTGGCCTTTATATCAGAATCATCTCGGATGGGGTTGGAGTAGCTCTGATTATCCTCTGAGTGGGGGCTCCGTCCATCATCATCGCTGTCTTCGTCAGCCCTTTAGGAAGCAGATTAGGTTAATAAAGAAAAAAACGTGCCCGAAGGAATGTAAGGACCTCAAAAAGGAAGAAAAAAAACTTACTTCTTTGTTTCTTCTGGTTGCTCAAATATTTCCCATTTTGAAGTTGTCACAGCTAAGGAAGAAACAGAGAAGTCAGATTAATCTGCATGGTGAATAAAACAATCACGAATAGCATATTTCCAAACATTACAACTGCACATTCCATCATCTCACCTTGAGCCTCCAGCTCCGTTTCATCCACTGCTTCCCATTTGGAGGGTGCTACCTTGAATGTTGCCTCTTTGGTCTGATCAACTGTGATGAGCAGAAAAAGAAGCATTTAAACTTCTTAATGAGAAACTCAAATCATTATCAGGAAAATATTCAAGTTCCTGTGCAAATCGGCATCACTCACAAGGTATTCCATCTATGTCTTCTTCCATGGGTTTGATAGGAACTCCATCTAGGTCATCCAGAAGGGCTCCATCAATTGGCGCCCCATCAATGATCCCAGCATCAATGGGTACCCCATCAACATCCTCCAATGGGGTTCCATCTACATAGTCATTTATTGGAGCCCCATCAATGTCTTCTGTTGGCTCAGGCTGACACAGACAGCAAAGACAGATTAAAGCTGGCACACGAGTAGAAGAGATCAGTGTTGATCCATTTTTTAAGGTGCTGCATCATTTACCTCCACAATGAGGCCTGCAGGCTCCTTTTCTACAGCGATATTAACAAGACCCAGGAAGATGTTCTGCAGCTTGATGAGGAAGGGGTCTGGGTACACTGCCCAGTCCTCCCATGCCCGGAAACACGACATCACCCGTTGCTAGAGCAGAGAGAAATCATGATGGAAATAACTGTGCGACGTGGGCAAAATATAATCTCCAGTTCCTGGAGAATAACGAGCAAGGATTGGTACCTTAAAGTTCTCACTCTGAAGATGACCTTGTATCGTCTTGTATGTGGCGTTGAGGTCTGCGAAAATCTGGCAGAGCTTTGTCTCAAAACTAATATGAAGAAAAAGGATTCATTTAAAGCCACAAAACAAAATAATCAAGTCATCATAAACAAAGTAAAAAAAACTTACTATTTTCTGTAGTAGGATGCGTTTGTTACTTTTGCAGAAGAGTTGTACAGCACATCAGAAACGAGATATAACCGTGCAATCTGAAACGTCAAGGAGCAACATGTGAGCCAGTACTTCTATGAGAAGAGTTATTTGGTTATTGGATAAGCAGATCTTGGCTTTGCCTTCTTTGGTAGAGGAGTCTTCAGGATGGAGAGAGACTCTGTGATACACTCTACAATCTCTTCAGCAGCTTCAGCGTGGCTCAGGCAAAACAGCATGGCTTCTGCAATGTCTCCCCTCCTGGGAGTCAAACCACGGAGCATCTCCTCCAGTTTGTCTCGCTCCCTGCAGACAGGAAGGACGGTTAAACACAGCTGTAGTCACAGCTGAGGACACTCAATCTGGCAGCTGGACTTCTGATCAAATATGAAAAAGAATTAATACATATTTCCATGAAGGCATGATCTTACTCTTCTTTCAAGCAGCCTTTTTTGTTACCCTCCTCCTCTTCCTCTTCTTCATCACCATCATCGTAAGGACCATGGAGGTATGGATTAAGAGGCGGCGGTCGCCATAAAGAACCATTTTTAAACATTCTAAAGTCCTCTGTTCGCCATTTGGCTGGTGATTCACCCTGAGAAAGAATTCATTTGTGTTGAATAATCACTTTAACATTTGTGTCCATGCTAAGGTAAGCCATTTTCAATGTTAAAAACTAACCTGTAGAATTGTGTAGAGTTTCCACCGGTAATATACATGCGCTGGACTCTGGTTCTCAAATAAAAATCTAGAAAAAAATAGAAACAATTACAACCATCACAAGTCTGCAAAAACCACACACAACCCTGAAAAATGAGAACACCTAAACCGACCTGTACATGGGATTGTTGATTTCTCGATTCATGATCATGGCTTCAAACATTGGGCCTTCACGCACCACAAACTCGATCATGCGGTGGATGAGAGAGAGCAAATTCCTACAAGAAAAACACAGTTAAAACAAACGGATTCAGACTGGACAGACCCTTGAGCACTACTTCAAGCCTGCTTATTAAAGCTTAATTTATTCTTGGTGGTTTGACGCCCGCTACAATTTTCTTGAATAATACATCAAAGAAATGCTGCAGGATGAAACCAGTTTTCCTGTGCATTTGGAAGGTATTGAAATTTAACGACGTCATGGATTTTAAAGGACATTAAAACCCAATTAACTTGTTTAAATATTTAATATGATAAATAATTTACAAAAATAAGGCTAAATAAAAGGGTATTATAAAGACACATTTAAACAGGCAAATGTTGGTGAGTGTCACCTGACCAAGAATAATTTAAGCACGACAGTGACTTTGCCTCTGGGCCTATGTATAACAATGAATAAGTGACGAAAATCAAAACATAAAAAAACATCTAGTGATGATTCAAAACATTCATATAAATTACAAGCTAACTTTTTTATATTTTTAATTGAGTGCAAAATTATAGTTAAACCTAGAGATTATGCCTATGTTCACTGAGGCAACAGTGCAACAGATTTTAATTACACTGCACTGTCTACAATCTTTCAATGAAGTTTTCTAGATAAAAATTTCACAGAAATGGTGGACAAATGAAGCTCTAAAAGGTGGGAAAAGATATGGGGAGTATTGATAAGACATTGTACAGACAGAAACATAAGCCAGTACAATGCCTTTCAATTGCCACCCACTCATCTTCCGCCTAATTTCAAATAAAAAAGTAGTCCAGGATTCTTGGCCTGAATTACATTATCTAATGGCGGACCTAGGGTCTGACTCAATGGTGTAAATAGGATCACTGAAGCTCTTCTGCAAAATGTTTTTTGGGGGAAATAAGAGGTGCAGGCTGCATACAAATAGCTTAAAGTGTCCAAAAAGACAAAAGATGTCTTCCATTGACAACACAGATCACATTTACTTGTATTGGAGCTGATCGTACCAATGACGTGGTAAAATTCTGTATACTTTCCCAATCCATCCCATGATGCTTTTCACGTCCCTCGCTGCTGCAGACAGTTCAACTTGTGCTGCTCACCAAGGCCAATGTCAAAGTTCATATATGGACTAATGCTGGCAGGTTTGGATTTGTTGGAAGGGGCCAGATTTACTGAGCTCCCGCAGTGTGACAGAGGCCAAAGGGGGAGACGGCCTGAGTGAGCAATGGCCAGAGAGCAGGCGTTCACTACTACAGATCTAGAATCAGCCTTTACACTGCATGTAACTGAGTACCATGTGACTGAAGTGGACCAACACAATTAAATGTTTATGTATGGGTGTGGAACTGTGAAAGTAATTACCTTTCCCTCTAAACAGAGCATTAAATAAGCTGTATGATGATGTTTTGCTACATATTTAGGGACAAAATGAATGACGGTGAGTTGTAAAGGAGCAAGGCAATAATGCAGCTCATCTGTCAGTATCGTTCTATGAACTAGTATGAGAACAGTATACAACTGCCTCAACCATTGCTCATCCACACTGACCAACCCCCTGTAGCATGCAGAGATCAACTGATCAAAATGTAAGCTTCATTATGGGATGTTTTTTTGTTTCTAAGTTTGTACACCAATTAGAAAAAAAGAAAAACATGTACCTTTCTGTTGGGATAACCACTTTGACTATGGCTTGCGACAGAGTCTGTATATGAAGTCACATCAGATAATAAACATAGAATGTGAGTATTGTTAAAAAGGCAACAGGTGAAAAATATAAAAAATGCATTTCAAAGTGCATAAAGACAACAAATTTCTTTTACTCCTGTCAGTTTTACTGAAGGCCAAAAATCCCCTGATACTTAATATTAACACAAGTTATCATTTCATTAAAACCACACTTTCTTATAGCCCAACTAGATAACCCATTCAACAAGAAAAAATAAACAAAAAATAGAACAAAAAGAAGCCTATCACTTAAATAAGCTAGGCGTAAAACCTGCGATGACTGCTCATTACAAAGGCTAACATCTTACCAGCACAATTACACACTGCCATTTGGCATGAGAAAATCTTTGGCTGTCACATAAAGTTACCTTCTCAAACTCCTCCTTGTTTTTGGGTGGAGGAAGCAGAGGAGCATTGGGGTTCTTTAGCCTCTCCCGCGGCTGTGCGTTGAAGGGTAGGCCAGAGGGAGGCGGTGGAAGCGTGTGCTCCATCATGGAAGGAGGGATGTAGATGGGATGGGGTGGAATGGGCACACCTTTGCCCCATCCTAATTTCATCTCAAAGTTCATGATCATCTTTCCTTTAATTGAAGAAAAATATATGCAAGATATTTAGACAGGTATAGATTGAGGAAATTTGTGATGGAATTTCTTGAATTTTTATAAACATGTACCATTTAGGTTCTTCAGTGCTCGTTCAGCATCCCTCCGGTTCATGAAGGCCACAAAGCCACAGTTCCGCTCCCTAGCTCTCTCCTCATCTGTCCTTGGCCACATGATTTTCACACTAGCTAGTGGGCCGTAGCGGCCAAACTCTTGACACAACATCTCTTCATTCATCTACAACACAGGTATAAATTATGAAAGGAAAATATATTTAGGGCATATCAATTTTTTTCACACAGCATGCCAACTTGAAATTGAGTGCATAGGCATGGCAATTCATATGATTTCAAATCAATCACAGGTAAAAGACAGAGGTCATGTCAAACTGCTTTACGCAGCTAAGCTAGTGCATCTGGTACTTCAGCATCTTTCTGTCTTACTAAAATTACCTGTGGATTGATGTTTCCAAGATACAAGTTAGTTGTGGATGGGTCGCCGACATCATGGGAACCTGGTGCAGAATCATCCAAAACTGCAGACACAGAAAAGAGAAAATAATCTCCTGCTGCTGTTAAGTAACATGACTGACTTTCTTAGCAACTTTAAGATATTCACAGCCACTGTATTAAGACAAAATTACCACTGGACGGACGGTTTCTTCTTGAAGAACCATCCGCTAAAAGAAGCAGAAAAGCAGTATAAATTTTGTTTCAGGGAAAAAGAGGACAATGGGGTACGGGAGTGGAGTGAGGTGTGCTGGACACGGCCATTTCCAGCCAAGTTAGTACACGTAAGACCCTCGTGCAGCTTCAATGCACTCACATGAGCGTCTTCCCTCCAAGCCAGGAAGAGGTTCGAAACGGCTGATGCGTCCTTTCATCTTGTGTCTTTCATCCCTCTCTTCCTGGATCCTGCAAGAAATATCATACAATCAAGTATAACCAGTGTTCACAGTACATTTTCTGTCAAACCGCAACATTTTAGGTGCTGAAACGTACTGCTTAAGTTCTTCTTTGAAGAGCTCCAAGTTACTCTTCTTCTTTTCCTTTTCGCTACCTTTCTTCAAAGTCTGAAACACAAATAGAGAAATAAAATTTGTGAAATAAAAACTAGGCAAGTTACAGCATTAATGTCAAATGATATTGCTGATAGTACTTACATTTCTTTTGTCTAATGCTAAAAACTGAGGCGGGGTCTCCAAAGGAAGGATGCTTTTAGTCGGGTTCTCAAAGCGCGACTTAGGTTTATATAGCTTTCCTCTTTTATCATCAGAAGCTGCTTCCTCTACAAAAAAATAATATAATTGTTTTGATTAAAAATTTCACAACACATATTATTTTTCCACAAACTAAACACTTTATGTAGTAATAATGAAATGATGAATGATGCCCAGAATCATACCCCGGACCCATATTTTGCCAAAAAATGAGACAAAAAATTGTCTATTCCAAGTATGCATTCTATGCTACAATGACCGTGATATCCACATTTTTCAACTTATTTCAAATAAGGTCACACTTATCAAGGCAGGCAGCCAAAAATGGACATGAACACTATGATTATGTTGTAATCGTAACAAATTGGTCGCAGGCAAACAGAAATATACACCTGTAAAGTTCTGCAAAAGCAAACACTAAAATATAGACAAAAAGACAAAAAAGCATTACAATACCACCAGTTCACAATTTAACAAAAGCATTATCTTTTAAGTTTGGCCACGATTATAAAATGTTCAGACTTGTGTCTAATATACAAAAATATTCATGGCCTTTCATCTCCTCCATTCAGACAGTTTGTAAACAATAACAGCTAGAAGCACTCAAGAGACCTCTGCCAAGATATTTCATTTTTTCTTGACAGATTGTGCGCATTTTATTTTGAGTTAGATATTCAAATGACAGAACTATCTCCCAAGAGTGAAGACTCATTTGAAACATGATCCAGAACCTCCCTGAAATCTAATCACATGTTCCTTATTCCATTTCTGAGATTTACTGAAACTGTAATCAAACTTTTCCCAAAACTGCTGATGAAAAATGCTACTTTGGCTTATTCTGATACATTTGCAGTAATGTTTGTAATGTAAAAGTCCCTGCAAAAATAAACCAAAAGTGGTGGAAATACTATACCTTTTGTTGCATTTGCAATACCTCCACGGACAAAAGCCTTGACTTTGCCCTCGCCTCCTCCTTCAAAAGCAGCAAGAAACTCCTCATAAATCTCTGCTGCTGCCCTCTCATCTTCCTGGACACAAATCCAAAGTATAGAGAAAGAGAACATTACCTCACATAATAAAGTTTATCTATAAAACATTATTAAAAAATAAGTTCAAGCTTGCCTTTTTCTTTATTTCATCTTGTTCCTTCTTGCTTAAGGTCCTTTTTGCCACTGCCATCTTACCGATGCTGAAGGACTTCAGTTTGCTCTCAAGCAGCGCCTGCCGATATAAACAACGGGTGGTTGGCTTGAAACGGTATTCAGCAACGCTTTATGTTTACATTAACACTTACAGGCGATCACAAAAACCTCTACGTTAAACTGTTTTTGTTTCTGTTATTCAGCTGAGAAGTGACAGTTGTCGTCTTGTCAGACCAGAAGCGTTGCAATACTCACACCGCACTGCGAAGTAGCAAGCGAGCACAAGAAGCTTGCTATCATTCGCCCAAACACTGTTAGCATTCACTTAGACAAGTTAACCTTTAATTCGGTAAAACTGGACGCCTAAACAATATCAACCAAAAGGCCTAACTAGTTGCCGTGAACTGCTGCGCCAGTGAGGCTAATGGTTGTTTCGAAAGGCAAACGCTGACATAACGTTAGGCCATCGATTTTAAATATGTAATTTACCAGTTCTAACCTCAGATTTAGAATAACCAAACTATAGTCTGAATATTGGCCACATCACTATCTAGGTTTTGGTTAACCACATTCATTTCCAAGCGGAATGTTTCGGCTTGCTGAAGCGAATTCACTAGCTTAGCCTAGCCTAACTCAGTTGGCTTGTGTGGCCGGTGAGCTAGACTTCGCCTCAGCTCGGTGGCACTTTGCTAACATCGTTGCGCACACTTCTAAGTATGGTCTCTAGCGACCTGCTAACAAGTAAATATTCAGGATTTCACAGGCATACTGAAATGTTAATCGTTTTCGCTACATTTGGCACAGCATAGCTGCTACAAGAACAAACAATAAATTTCACCTTAGCGCTAGCTTTTTGAGAGCCAGGCGTTCGGTCCGCCATCTTTTGAGAAACTAAAATAAAATCGATCGTCGATCAAATGATTAGCGCCTGACTTGAAACTCAAGGCTACATAATCAATCGACGAGCAAGTGACGCTTGGTTTAACTCACTTTTTTTATTTTAAAAATATAGCATTTTAGTTTTAATTGCTATAAAATTTTTATCAAAATATGTGTTGTCTATCTATCTATCTACCTATCTATCGAGTCAATTATGTTATATCTGCTATAGTACCACATTTATTGTCCATTTTAAAAAAGTACCCAGAAAAACAGTTTTAGAAACATGTAAGATGACTCTACTTACCATAACCCCCTCCCCCTTTTTTAAAAATCCATTTTTAAAAAAAGCAACAGTTTTAGAAACATGTTACATGTGAGATCACTCTACTTACCATGCCCCCCAAAATTGATCAGAAGCCTAGTATTTGCACATTGCATGATTTCTGATACATGATCCCAAGGTCCCAAGATACTATGTTAATGTGGCCCCTGCAGTAACAAATAGCCCTCTCACCACGTTTTAAGGGTTTGATGGAAAGACAGGATTCCTGGAGAAACAGATTGAATGATTGTAAGATATAGAAGCAGTCTAGCTAGAAAAATCTTTCTATTTCTTTCTTTTTTACTATTCCTTTCTTTCTTTCTCTCTCTCTTTTTTTTTCCATTTTTTCGAATAGTCAAAACACTTAAACACTTTTGTTGGACTTTGTTTGGAAATGTTACCAGGTTAAAGAAAGATAAATGAAAATATATGGACTGATGATCCAACCACACATACTCAGTGACATTATAGCTCTTAAAATGTAACACAGAAAGCAATTAAATACTTTGTCAAATGTGTTCTTATCGTGTTTCATGGAGGATAAATCCTGTCTAGAATCACTTCTGTAGACGTGAAGCTAAATTAGTAAAGGTTGCTTCCTGCTATTATTTTATATGTCAGCACAGAACATAACAACATGATAAAAAGGGCCATGACCAATGAAGAATTTATCAAACTCTGACAAGCATTTATAACTGCATATGTTCCAGGTTCACTCTTGTATAGGGCACTGTCACTCTCCACAGGTGCCATTGCATGGACTAATAGAGCAAAGGAATCTGTAATCCAGTGGGAAGTGGAAGAGAAAAGGTGGGAGTGAGGCTGTGATAATATCTTTGCTTTCATAGTATCTTTTTATATAGCTTGTACATGAAATTTGTACAATTGAACAATTTGTACAATTTGGAAAAAGACACAGATCACATACAGCTTTAAAAAAAAACATGATTATATCCTCTCGTATGTCTATCCTAGCTGATTTGATGCATGCATTTGCTTTTTTTAATTCAAAGGGAGCCCTATTAAAAACAGATGTATATTCAGTGAGAAGTATACTCTTATAGCAAGATTGGTTCCTGCTGCTCTGAACACAGTTTGTTCTTATTATTTGATATACTAATCTTCTGGGGGAAACATGAACATGCGGTCGAGGTGGATAGCCAAGCACTCAATCAAATAGCCAGTCTGAGAGAATTTACAAAGTTTACAGATTACAGGTGAAGCAAGCCTAAGCACTAACAGTCTTCATAAAGGTGAAGATAAAGATTTGTCCCTCACAGGTGAAAATGGGCAGCAGCATGTACCCGACATTGGCCACGGTTACATGGTGTTTTTTAATTCCGAATTAATCATTTCGAATGAAGTAATTCGGAATTAAAATCTTCTCCTTCGGGTTTACATGGAAATATTAATTCCGAACAAGGGTTCACATGGACAACACGGTTGGGAAGGGCTCTGAGTCTCTGAGTACGTCTACCGGAAGTTAAAAAACCGCCTCGTTTCTTTCCAACAACAACAGAAGAAAATAAGTCGTAATAAGAGCCATTTTGCTTGATATAGGTTCTGGTTATGAAGCAGCAGCTATCCGCTAGCATGCCACGTCACTTTAACCTGAACAGACTCGCTTTCAGCCCGTTTGCTTCGGACTGTGTATGGTGGCCATGGCGACAGGACGAGGAGAGAATTTTTTTGATTGAGAATTTCTGATACGTCTTTAATTTTTTTAAATGTCTTTATCTGAAGTTTTAACTGAGGTTGGTGGAGGACAGTGTTGGGCTGACATTCACAGCACTATAGGATTTCTAATCATCATGTGAGATGCTAGATGATGTTCATTTATGAGGACATTCGCCCTACTCTGCCTCTGATTTGACTCACATGTCCTCCCGCCTCATTTAAAGTTAACCAGTGAAGACAGTAAGAACTAGACAGTTAGAGGTAGGCCGGGGGGTTGGCTTCACTATCATTGAGGGAAAAAAATGGAAAATTAAGTTGGTTGATATGTATGGTATGTGCCATTACAGGGATTTAGAAGTACCGCGGTCACGCCATCCCCGTTTCAGGCTGACTTTCCTTCGTCGAAACTGGCTTGCGCCTCTATAGCACTTTTTATGGCCAACCCGTATAAGGCGCAGACGTTGCATTCAAATACACC
>JAVQJG010168527.1:0-12877 GCA_036024015.1 Craterocephalus amniculus
GACACATTTAAACATTGAATTGCCATTTTAACAATTAAATTGCCATTTTAAATATTCAATTGCCACTTTGCCAATTGAATTGCAAATTGCACTTAAAGGTGCACATACGCTTCCATAGTAAAGGCTAAGATAATGCAGGTTTGCAGCAATCTGTAGCTAAAACCGGAGATACAGCCCAACAGTCAAGAAAATGACCTCCTATTGTCTTTTCCAAAGCATTTTTTTCTTTAGCCTCATTGGAAAGACTCCAGGGGTTAAGGGAGGGTGGTGTGAGAAGATGGCTGTGCTGTAAGAATCCAACCACTTTAAATAATAAGCTATGATGAGAGTCTGCAGTAATGAATCTACTAGCTGTTCAAAAACATATTCCACAGAAAAGTCAAATCATATTAGTATAAGAATGTGTTTTATTAAACAGTATTTCATCATCAGAGAGATTCAAAAATGAAAAGAGAAAAAGACAAAATAGTGAATATAGTTCACTCTCCCTCTTGTCCTCATATTTATTCACATGAATCCTTATTAGTCCAGATATTTGAAAATGAAGGAACACTGAAAGTTTTAATTGCAAGCAGTCTTTGGATGGAGTTATGTCTTTTTCTTTTTCTGAAGGTTGGCATTTCGAGATTTAAGTCAGCTTTTGCCATTGCTGCTACTCAGATACTCCTAGGTCATTTCACAAAATGTTCTTAAGCCAAACAACCATTTTCCCAAGCTCATCCTGTAAAACAGGAAAAATAATCAATAAATATATTAAAACAGGATGCAAAGCTAGCACAGATGAGAACAAGTACAAAACAAGTTAAAAGTTTTATTGACATAAACTAGAACTTGGAATACTGTGATCCAAATACGAAAGCTCTAAAAACACAGAATCAAAGATACTAACAAAAATGACATAGATCATGGGAACCATCGATAAGAGAAATCTTTAATCTGTTTATTTCCACACTTTCCCACCCTCTCTTTTATATTCCCCTCTTTGTCTCTTTTTCTGTTTGACACTCTTTGTTATGGACAGAGAGGAAAAGAGAAAGAGGGCACAACCGTTCTCTTCACCAGGGAGGCTGGTGATCAGAGACACTAAAAGTCTGATGGGCCCCAGCTGGGACGTAGCTGTCGCATCCACTCAGCCACCCGGGCGTGAGGAGGGCAGACCTCGGACGGGGACAACCTTGAGAAACTGTGCTGCTGACCTCCAGTCAACATCACAGACAGAAAGCAAGAGAGAGTGAGAAGAGGTCAGAAGTGTGAAGAGGCAAAAGGACATAAATAAAATAGATTGTGGCCATCTGAGTGTAAAACAATGCACAAAGTGGAGAAAAGAGAAGTGAAGATAAGCAGGAGAAAGCAAAACAAGGGGCAAAAGAGACACTAGAGGAAATATTATTACTTAACAAGGGAAGTACAATATGTTCTGTGTTTAACATCAATTTTGCTTACATTTTCTCATTGCTTGCCTTTGTTCTTCTTTTTTTAACATCTTCATATAACTTTAATGCCAGAGGATGTCAATAATTTACTTCAGCATCAGCTGCTAAGTGCTAACACTCAACTTCTTGTGATAAATTAGCTTTTATAGAAGCTCAGTTCCTGAAAAATGACCGAACAAATTGAAATGACTCAGAAAATGCTGATGTCTAACATTGACATAGATTTAAAAACTGTAAATTAAGACAAGATTAAGTGTTGTCAACATGTTGGGTAAAAATAGAGGGTGATATTTAATAAATAACTAAGTAGGCTGATAAATATATCTTGCCTTGCAGAGACACCACCAGCGCCACTCATGACTGACAAAGCCCAATGTCGCTTTTCTCTCTATTACTGTAAATGTCTCACTTGCTTGTCATTTTCCTCAAGTGGCACTGTCATTTTTACACTGCATCAATTTGATATGTGTCAGTCAGCTGTGTGCGCCTGAAACATTCGTGTGTGGGATTGTGTGTGCGCCTCTCGGTAGCTGTGTCACAGCTGAGTAATATGTCCTGTAGTCAGGGGAATGGAGCAGGGTACAGCGTGCAACAAAGATGAAATAGTATTTCAAAAAAACTTTGCATAACCTTTTCCTGACTATGTATGGTACATGCAGACACCCACATAATCTAAAGGTTACTGCAGGAAACGGACATTTCGAGGGAAAAGTGAAATGTTTCAGAAGTTCTGGGGGTTTTTTTCTGCTTGAGGGTCCACTAGAATATGACTGTGTGCTCTATTATCACACAACCCGAAACCCAGAAAAGTTGAAAGAAAAAGGTCTTTATATCTGAACATAATGAAAACTTAAAGACCCTTCAATCAGATGAGCCGACATATATAGCAAAACCAAAGTCTAAATGAGAAATTTTACAATTTTATGCACAAAATGAGCTCATGTTGAATGTGATGCTTGCTATAAGTCCCAAAATAGATGGCAGAGCAGGGGGCATGTTCTCACGGTGTAGCATCTCCTCTTCTTTCTAGAACAGTTTAACGAAAGATTAAACGCAAGATAAGTTAAAAGATAGCGTGCAGATTTCATTGTTATGAAATCAAATATTTTTAACCTGGATTTGACAGTTTCTGCATTTAGTGAAAGTTTAATCTCTTCTGGCAGTTTTTTCATCTGTTTGCAGCATAAAAGCTGAAAGCTGCTTCTCAGTGTTTAGTCTGGACTCTGGTCTGGACTAGATGCAGGCTTTTGGACTGAATGCTGCTAACAGGACGCAAGGTCACCTTCCTCTTTAGCCTGTAGGAGGCGTTGTCCATTAGTGCCAACAAGAATGTCAAATTTGGATTCTTCTGACCATAAAACACTTTCCCTCTGACACAGTCTATTTCTTAGAATTCTTTGCTCACAGAGCAACGAGTTATCTGGATTGTGTTGTGCTATTACCACACAATTAAGGATTGTTTTAACCTACAAAGTATTCCTGGACACATTTATTAATGCCACTGACACAATTGCTCTGATGAATGATGCAGAGGCGTCTGAGGGTCCACAGCTTTTGGGTCTCCAGTCTTGTGGAGACATCTCCAGTTTTTCTGAATCTTTTGATGAAGTTATGCCCTGTGGATTATAAAAGTTACAAGGCATTCCAGTTTCATGTATGACATTGTTTCGGAAAAATTCCACTTTTTTTTTATGTACTCTTTCACATATTGGAGAACCTCCGCCCATCTGCCTCTGCCACTTTAAGACATTTCATAGCTGATAATGTTACAGACCTGATGGCCCCATAACATAATTATTTGCTAGATGTTTGATTCCTGCTGGATCTTTTTGAACTTTTTTGCTAATGGGATCTCTTGGTTTGTTCAGATTTAAAGACAATCCCAATTTTTCTGGAATCCGAGTTTTTGTTATATCTCCCTTTATATTTAACTTCATCAAATCTTCTCTGGGCGGGCTGCACGGTGGTGTAGTGGTTAGCACTGCGGTGTACTCAGCCTCACAGTGAGAAGGCTGCCGGTTCGACTCTCAAGTCTGTCACTGTCCATGTTAGGTTAACTGGACACTCTAAATTCTCCCTAGGAGTGAGTGTGAGTGGTTGTCTGTCTCTCCATGTGGGCCCTGCGACCTGTTCAGGGTGTACCCCGCCTCTCACCCGTTGATAGCTGGGATAGGCTCCAGCCCACCCACTTGGATTAAGGGGTTCAGAAAATGGATGGATGGAAATCTTCTCTGGTTATTCAGTTGATTGGTCAAAATGGTGGATTATAAATGGTGGATTATAAGGCTTCTCCAATAGCCTCCAGGTCTATTGACTATTTTTCAGACTTACAAAAGATGTTAAGTCTGAAAAAAAAAAAAAGTCTGGACTGCAGACATGACTTTTAATCAAGTCCAGGAACAGCTTGTTCTATGGCAGAGAAGATTTGCCTTTTATGACTCACTACAACACAAAAAGGAAAGAAAGAAAGAGAAAACCATAAATGTGTAAAGTGCTATCTTCTGGAACCAAAAGACAGAAAAACAGAGCAGTGATTAGCTCTGCCGCTACATGAAGAATAAACCACGACTCACGGCTTGATTGTCCTCCACAGACCTTCATGTCCTTGGTGAAACATAAACATATTCCAATCATAATGACTTGCAATTCAAAACTATATACTGTCCGAATGATCCATCAAACACCATTCCATGTGTTATTAATACCACAATGTCCTTGAAAGGTTGCCAGAGCACACATGAATATTAAATGCACATCAATGCTGCAGTGTTATATTCAACATGAAGGAGTGTGTTGTTGCATCTTTGGTTTCTGCTTTTTCTCAACTTGTTCTTATTCACTCTTTAAACATCAGCTCTGGCCCTGTGTGCCGCCATCCTCATCATGAGTGTCACAGCGAGCCCCTCCCTTGCTCCTTCACTACGTAGGCGCTTCAGTGACAATTCACACCCGTCTCTGAGCCGTAGTGGTGTGCTCAGCCTGTTCCTGCTCTCTGTTCTGCTGCTTCCCTGCTGTTCTGTCTGCTTGTCTGTCTGCCAGTCTGCATGATGTCAGTCTGATTCCATCTCCCTTTTCCCAGATCCAAGCTTTTTGTGTCTGCATGCGTGTGTGCACTCGCACATGCACATACACTCGCATATGGTTATGTGTGATCTCATCAGTTCCCACCTCCGGTTCTCTAAATCTGATTCCTCTTAGGGTTATTTATAGCTGTGAGGCCCACTTCACTCTGTAACGCGTCATGACCTGTGTCCCTGCCTACCTATGTGGGAAAAAGAGGAGCACAAGACACTTAAAAGCAATTTTATCAGGTGTGAGACTGTGTGTCTGTGTGTGTCTGTGATCTGTCTGTAGCAGATTTCCAGGAAACATTTGCCCTCTCTCAATGTGTTTCGAGGTTTTTAGAGAAGCGCCATGTCTTCTGTTCCAACAAGCGCTTGTTGTAAAAAGCTCTGTTGTCGTAATCTCTGATGCAGAACATGTGTAGCGTATGCTGGCATTAAGATGAGCACAGCATAGCTTTCTTTTCATCTATAAATGTCTTCTTAGCGAACTCCTAGGTTATCTTACATCTTCATTTAATCATAAACGCACAATGTACTCATGCCAAAAAATATCTCATTGGAGTTTTAATTCAGAGCTTGGGAAATTGGCTTTTGAGGTTTGGATATCTTAAAAACTTTTAATCAACCTAAACTGCATCTGAAATGCATTGTGAAATATAGATACATTAATTTTTTGGTCTTTTTGGTCAATCATTCCCATGCTTCCCTGTGTTTCATGCTGTATGGATCTTCATTGTTCGCGCCCATGCCCTGACACAGCTCTGACTCAAATAGCATCCCTTTGTAAATAAGAGTTATGAATAAAAGTTCAGTATTATAAAGGAAAACATGACTTCTTTCTCATATCCATATGCCAGTATCTAACATTAATACACCAATGAAACTGTATCGAGATATATTTGCTGAAGTGTTTTTTCCTCATTTACTTGTAGAGTTTTATGTACTGACAGTTACAGTATAGGAGTGCAGCCTTTCACTGCGGTAAATATACTGTTCCACCAAACTTAGAGCAGCTGAAATAGTGGATGAAGTATTCACATGTTTTGGTAAAAACAGCAATCCAAAGTAAAAATTTGTGCTCTAAAAGTTTAATATTAAACAACTTGCTCGTACTGCAACAGCAAGGTTCACAAACGAGTGAACCGGGGCTGTTCTCGCGGTAGGTTAATGCTGTCATTGTGTGTCGTACATGAAACCAATTACTGCTACAATGACAGGCCGTTTTGCACCTTGTAATGACAACGATTCATTCTAAAATCTCCATTTACGACTCGCTATAAAGCAAACTGCCCTTTGTTTGGTAGACAGGAAGTGCAGGATGAATAAAAGTCTCTAAAATGTTCTCATTAACTCGTGCAAATTTTCTCCTGCAGAAGGCAAAATTGTACATCTGGGATGTGGGATTTTTCAGAGTTCGGAAGACATTGATAAAACACTTTTTACAATTAATTGTGTTGCCATAAACGGTGCTGTTCAGAAATAATTCTGCAGGCAAAACAATCAAGTAAAGAACTTAAAGTGGTTTGGGTGTATTTTCCTTTAAAAAAGGGAGTCATTGTGACAAACAGGCACAAGCACTCGAACATGGAATACTGAAAACAATACAAAGTCTGCTTCATAAAGCTAAAAAACAGGGACCTATTATTTGCTTCATATTTACGAAGCAAAAAAGTTGATTCAATCAGTCTACAAAAATGAATCTCTTCAAAATGTTGTAGTACCTTTATTATCAGTGCTTCAAAAACAGAAGCGGAGCAGGAAAAGCGTTTGAAATAATTGCTCTGTAGGAGGCAACCCATGTGTGGAATAACCCCACTTTGCGCGGGCTTATGTGTTTGTTTGTGAGCCTGCTCTTCAGAATACTAATGGCTTGCGTAGCCTGCATAGTCACGATAATGAGGTGTGTCATGTCCACAGAGTGATATAAAGGAGGCAGGAGTGAAGAAACTTACCTGTGAATGATAAAGCGCACACACCGCACTGTCTGTGTGTGTTATAATAGACATTACATGTGTGCTGGATCAATATGAAAGAAGAAATGGGCGGGTTCACCGATACATGGGTCTGTGTGAAAATAGGTGCGGAAGGTGTGCAGATTTGTGTGGACTCAAACATGTGTGTCGTGTCCATGACGACAGGCAGCCTCTCTCCCACTGTCAGTCTGTCCTGCTCTCGCTCGCTCTCTTTGGTAACAGTTGACAGGTTTAACACAATAGAGCATTTGACCGAGTGTTGCTGTCAGAGACAATCACGACTTTCTCTCGTCCCCTCTCTATTTCCCCCCCTTCTCCTCTTTTCTCCACGGTTACCCACATTATATTGTATTCCCTGATGTAAACAACTGGTTGCATATATTGACTTGAACAAATTGGCTCTCTGTGAGGCAAAAGATTCCTGATATCCATCTTGTGTGTGTGTGAATGTTTTTACACTTGTTCACCAGCCCCTCCACCCTGTTTGACATTGCAGGGTTTTTTTTGCGTGTGCAGTTTGGACACATTGGTCCTCTGCTATAGGTTGGATCATTTTGTGCTTTTTGATGAGCTGCTGAGTCAGCTCCACGTGTTCTGTGTCATTGTCCTAACGTCCTGCTCTCTGCTCACTCCGATACCAGCGGATGGGGCTGTGAACCTGGAAACATTAGTTGTCCGTAACTAGATGGGTGTGAGTCAGGGAAAATAATGAATGGTGCATTCAGTTGCTGGTTATCCTCGTCATCGCATGAGGTGACGAAGAAGTTATTACACATGCTGTAATTAGGAGTCTATTTTGTCTTCTAAATGCATTCATTTGAGGTTAGTCATTTTGCTGCTGCAAAAGGACTTTTTTTTAGTCTTTTGAATGAGCTCATAGATTCAGTCGGTGATTCTTATTTATTGCCTTATCTGGCCAAACACCATGACATACAGCTGCTTTAAAGGCTGCACACCCCACTCACACACTGTACAGCTTCGGCTAATGAGATCTTATCACCACTATTGCAAACCTGCTGTATACTCTCATCTGGTTTACTTCACCTGTGTGTTTGTGTGTGTGTGTGTGTGTGTGTGTTACCTTTGTGCATTTGAAAAAAGAAGCCACAGGGTATATATGTGTGTTTGAAATGCCTGTAAATATTTTAATCTACACTGACCTCTGCTGGAGGTGGATTGAATTTGCATGTGTAGAGGCTCTGTGAATTTACATTTCTGCTTTATGATGCCTGTCTGCATCCTGTGTGTTCCTACTGCCCCCGTCATTTTCTTCCCTACTTGTCAGACTCACTTTGGTATTATTTTGTAATTCTCTTTCCTCTCTTACAGGGTGTTGGTCTGTCTTTCTTCGCCCACAACCTTCTTTTTCATTCTCTTTCTTCTCTCCCAGTAGATCCCTACCCATCCAGCACCTGCTCTCTGCCACAGTGAAATTCAAAGTTCACTCACTCTGCATTCGATTCATGACATAAATAATACATTGTTCATTTTTTTAAACCCCTGCATACAGAGTGGGTTCACACTTTTGTGTTTGTTTTTTTTGCAGAGTCTGTGTTAAAGATTCCTGTTGCTGCACTTGTTTGCATGCTGTGCTACGTGTCACAGTTACCAGTGTGTTGTGTTGTTCCTGTACAGGCCATAACTAATACATTGGTGTTGGTTTACACACTGTCAGTGCTCAATAAATGAATGGCACCAAAGGCCGTATTTAGACCTGCTGATGGGCTGCTTTTCTGTACCCATTCGATAGCATTGTCTCATAAAAACGAAACACAGCTTATCATAGCAGGTGATGCTTGACCGTGTGTGTTTGTTCATGTATGAGTCTTTATAATACATGGAGCAAACTATTATGTCTTTGTACGCCCACAGAGGGAGGAGATACCGGACAATGCTGCTGATTAACTTTGAATATAGCTGTCTCATAGCACAAAGTCAGACATTTCAGGGGGATCAGGGGGATCATGGTCAGTCTGAGTTAGGCATGCAGACCTTTCTGTTGATGGGCATCACAAGTCGCCCTGAGGAGGGCATGGGGGGCTTTTATGCCCTTGTTATAATGTCCATATTTCCTCTAACTTACTGGCTGTTTAAGAAGAAAGGTGAGTGGCATTTTGTAAGCAACATTTGTGGATTCATTTACAATAACTAGCCATTTGTTGGCTAGTTATTGTATGAAATGTGTCACTGACATTCTATTGAAAGATTTCACAGATTATCAGGAGTTGAAGTGTTATCTCTCCAGAATCATAATCGTGATTGAAAATTTATTTATTTTGATTATCCTGGTTCTAAAATGTAGGTACCTCCATTGTGTATCAAACCACTGGGATGCCTTTCTGAATTCAAACAAGATACTTTTGCAGATAGTTTAAAGAAAAGTGAGTGTAAGCAAGCTAAAAATAAAATGCTTGAGAGAAAATGAAGAAAAAAGGATAATGTTTAGTAAAATTGGAAAAAAAAGTTTCATAAAAATGTGAGTTTAGTTGCCTGTTTTTATGCTTTCAACAAACGCATGCTTGATCTTGTGTGTCAGGAAGTGTTTTCTGTATGTTTGTTGCAACATTAGACACTAAAAATGACAGCTGCATGAGATGATGACATTACATTAATTCCAGGGCTCTTTTTCTTTATGTGAATCCTATAAGTCATTGAGCAGTGTCTTGTTTAGCACCACAGAGATTGATCTTTGCCCTTTGTGCCCACTAGATGTCCTAGTCTATCTTTTTCTAAACAGCCATATCCTCTAGTTTTCAGTCAAACAATCTCTTCTGTCAGGTTGGATTGGATTTTATTGATCCTCTGTGCTGCCCAGCTCACAACGAGACACTAAGGACATCATTATCAGGAAGACTGCTTTCTTGTTATTAATTGAAAATGCTTTCTGTGTGTGCATCCATGCTCTCCCATGATGCAAAAGGCTCAGGTGAAATGATGGCTTGTAATAGCAGGAGAATGCCTGTGATTGTTGTAATCATATCAATTTGAAGTCCTCTGTGCTCCCAGAGGCCATTTACTATTTGTGTTCTTTCATTTTCCCCCTATTTGTGTGTGTGTATTTGGGACAGTCCTTTTCCCTAAGCATGGTTAGCCAAGCCTTACTGAGGCAGAGATCAATAGTCATGTTCTTTAATTAGTGCAGTCTGTCGATTAGAAGATAAACATGTAAGGATTCAAAGAGCAAGATAAAGCAACAGTTAAACTGTCATCTAACTTGGAGCTTCAGTATGCCAGTAAGACTAGTATTGGGGCTATAATTCCTGAAATTCTTCATGACTCTTCTAATTTTATTGCTTCAACACACAATCCATCTACCTGAAGTAATCTGATGGAGATCAAATGTCAAATTGCTGATTCACAATGTTCCCTAAGCTCTTAAGCTTGACACATGCAAACAGGACATGTAAATGCTGACATATGAGTCAATAAAGCTATTCGCTTCAGTCTATCATGAAGCCGTGAACCCAGCAGTGCAAATGTGAGCAACAATCTCCTCAGCTTAGCAGCTGTCATTTGATCCACTTACCCTCACGGCTGACGTCTCACAGCATCCTTTACAGTATAATCCGAAGCAAAGTAAATTTGGAAAAATCAATAGGAGCTGGAGGGGAACGTTTGTGGATTTTGTTCTTGAAGCTGGGTGATTACAACAGTTTCAGATTTTAGCTGAAAATAATAAAAGCGAACTAATGTTGTGTTTTTGAAAGAGTCAAAAGGTGTCTGACAGCTGTGACAGACAAAGAGATACCATATGCTGAATCCTGCATTCTTTGCCTATAAACCTTTTTTTTTTACAAAGAATAATGCACAGCACTGTATATCTACATTGTTAGTGGTGTCATGCTGAACTTGCATCATGTTACTGTTTACTTGCACTTCACAGATTAAACATTTACACATGTAACATTACTATCTGCTCTGCTTTCTGTTGTAATGCAGACAAACCTGAAATTTAGCATCACTGTCGCTTTATGAAAAATAAATTGCTCATGTTGTTTTTTTTTCTGAGATCAAGTTCACTCAGGCTGCAGTGCAATGTGCATGCACAGTGCTTTTAAAAACAAAAATATTCATCCCTTTATGCTACCAGTCAAAAGTTTGGACAATCTTCTAAATCCAATGGGAAAGAGTGCTTTACCAAACGTTTGATAGGTATAGGCATAATATGACTTTCAACTTTTAGGTTATGATGTTTTTTTTAAAAAGCAGCAAGGCAGAAACATCATCGCTATCCTCTGTGAGCTCCAAAACATCTGCTTAAGGCCCGTTGCATGATGCATAAGTCAGATAATTGACCGTCCAGTTTTAAAACATTTATTAAATGTCTATTAAATAAAGGAAGAATTCCGAAATAAAAATAGCCTATTCTGTAAATTTACTCCCAAAATAGTTTTCGTAGACTCATTCGTTTCAGTATCTGCACTGTTTATTACAAAACCTACTGAAAATGACATGTATGACAACACATACTGTGTACTTTTAATAAGAGTATCCCTTTTCATACTGCCCCATTCTCTCACTGCATGTGAAAGAAGAATGGAGGGAAGAGGACACATTTGCAGATTCAGTTTTCTGTGGTGACAGCCAGAACAAGAGGAAAATGCCTCCAGGAGGGGACAGGCGCTGGAGGCTGATAATTCTTCTGCACACAGAAGAATCTGACCTTCGTCTTGACTTTGTCCTTCCTTTGTTAAATCAGGTTCTGACTTTTCTTACTTCCCAATACGTTTCCCTGCCACCCTGTCTCACGCAGCAACGTGCCTCCTTTTGCCTTTCATTCCTTCTCTCCATCTCTCTACTCAAATGACAGATCTTCAATAAGTAAGTGGGCAGAGAAATCATTTTCAACCAACAGGTCAAGCTCAGATTTCTCTTTCTCCTCCTCCCCCTGTGCTGCTGAGAGTGTGTGGTTCAATATTTCTCTGTGTACATTCACCGTGTTTGCAATCAGAGCTCTGCTCCAATACAACCCATACGTATTACTCTCATAGTTATAAACAGATGTGGCACTCTGTTCGCTTGTCACCATATCATGTTTTAGGAAGGTGATGTCATATAAAAGTAAGTTACTACCAACTCGGCTGACGTGTGTGAGTGTGTGCGTCAGTGGACATTAGGATTTCCCACAGGCTCTGCACTGATACTGTCTCCCGGATGGTGTGAGACTTTAATGAGGCATGCTCCTGCATTACCTGGTGGTAAATAAGCAACAGGAATGTCAAGAAAGAGACAGAACAACAGGGAGAAATCAGGCAGAGAGGATTTGTCAAACCCTTACCTCTCTGCAATGCTTCCCTCCAAAGTCGTGGACAGAAAGGGAAACACATCGGGAAAGTAAATCAAAAAGAGGAGCTCACCTTTCCCCCCCCCGATTCGGTTATTTCTCGCTGCCTGTACATGATACCCTCAGCTGGAGTCATGGTGGGAGGGGCAGAATGTAAGATAACAGTAAAAGCCTAAATTGATGTTGATGCTTTGAGTAGCCCAGCATCCCATGATCACTGATAGAAAGCAGTGGGATGTTTGGCACAGGAAATTACCATTTTACTTAATGACTAAATGATGTCAAGAAGTCGGAGAGGACTGTGTTTATGCAGGCGTTTTTTCACAAGAATATTTTATCTTCAGCCCAAATATTCATTGATAGTTTCTACATACAGCTTCTGTCACTCATTTGTGATGGTTTTCCTTTTTCCTCCAGTTTAGATTTTTCTGTACAGTAATATTTTTGCTCATGCAGCTTTGATTTAGAGCCATTTAAAACATTAACTGGATATTTTATCGATCATCAGGCTGCAGAGCAGATGCAGAAATCTCCACACAGCCTAACACACACTATTTGATAATATTTGACTTTGGATGAGCATAAATATCTGCTCTTGTTGTTAGTTAATTGTGCCTTAAACACTCTCCCAGTTACCAAGGAAACCACATTAAGCAAATCAATCAACATAATGTCACTGAAGACAGAGGCCATACCTGAACTTCTTCCATTGCCCCAAACAATCTCTGTTTAACTATGTGTGTATGTTTGTGTGTGTGTGTGTGTCCTGGCCCGCTATCTCCTGCACGATTAGTCTTTCTCTCTCTCTCTCTCTCTCATTTTCTATGCCATCTCCCACTCATCCTCTCCCCCTCATTTTATCTGCCGCTTCTCTCTCACTCACTCCCTCTTTCCCCCTCAGAACATTTGCTTCTTGACAAGCACTGCCAAAGGACTGGAAACGCAGCGCATCCCCTGATTCCATCAGTCGGCGGGGGCCGGAGGAAAAAGCAGACAGGAGAGAAAAGGGGGGGGGGGGGGAGTTCAAAATTTCAAACAGTTTTTTTGAAAACTCGTATGTTTGCATTGCAGCCTGTATTCTCAGGAGTAGGCTAATGACCTCCAGCAGGGAGGAAGAGAAGT
>JAVQJG010168534.1:0-11455 GCA_036024015.1 Craterocephalus amniculus
GAATAAAAAATGTCAAATTTAAAAATGATATAATTATATTTATTGTATGTTAATATTTGTTTAAAGATTAACAATTTTTATTGTTTTATTCAATATATACAAAATATATTAAACACCAAAAAATATTTGAATGAATCAAAATATAAATGTGTAACTGGGGGGAAATATTATGGAAATTGCATTTTTTGAATAAAATTCATCTCCATATTGTTCATAGTGTTTTCTAAATGTTTAAATCATTAAACAAGGTGATTTGTACTTCTTTGGACTAAAACAAAGGAAATAATGTGAAGTTTTCATTATTTCGAGGTTATTATGTTGTTAATGTACTGTTCTAGCCCACTTCTGGTCAAATTGTGTTGTATGTGGCCCTTTAACAAAATAAGTTTGACATCCTGCTTTAGACGATGGGAGGTAGCCAGAAAGAATCCAAGTATACACGGGGAAAACATGCATATCCCTCAGAAAGGCCACTGTTTAAACCTCTCCCCAGCCGAGGCTGGAACCAACAACCTTCTTGCTCTGGGGCTGCGGTGCAAACCCTCTCACCATTAAGCCTCTAATGTGTAAATTGTTCAAATCTTGTTTTCACATAGAATATTCTACTTCTATAGAAATGCACAGTATGCTTTTCTGTATTTTTTCTAAGTTTATGGATATAAAATTTTGTTTGTATTTATTGTACTTTTAAATAGGCGACTATTTTGTTATCTAATTATGTTATTTTTATTTAATCTCTAAAAATATAAAAGAATCAGTTGTCATGTTCATGTCTTGTTCTTTTATTCACTGAAGCAAACTAGGTAACAGCGTATGTGTAAAGTATATAGGATATATTCATTTTTATTATGTACGTATTCATTCCTCAGCGAAGGCAGTAACTGGACGACTCACTGCATGTCCACTGGAAGTCACTAGTTTGTAAATATGCCACCAACATTAAAACATTAATACATAAACCAGAGAACTGTCTTTACTCTGCATCAAAGGGCTGAAGGTGAATCAAACACATCGACTCAAAGCTTCGTCTTTGACCAAAATGTTTCCTGCATATCAAATAACACGTACCAAGGTCGTGACGCTCGAGGCCTTTCAGAATGTCTTTACTCCCTCAGCATCTTGCAGCTCCCTGGCAGCGCTCACTCTGCAGCCCAGCATCATGTTTCTAAAATAATCTATTACATTTATGATCAATAAATGCTATTATCACATGCAGACTAGCTGCATTCCAGCAATGAGAACAGAAGAAATTGCCCTTGTCTGTTTTTTTTTTCCTGCAAATGCGTCTTTTCACATTTTGCTGCAGTTACTCAGTGTTTGTGTTGGACTAGAGACTCTCACACCCACCTCTCAATGGAAACGTCTTTGAGTTTTTCTATTACAAATCAATGAAAATGTGTAATGTGTTATGATGTGAGAGGAATTTATGACCAACTCTGCGATTCCCCCTTTGGTGTTTGCTGAAATCTGCTTTCAAGTTAGTGTGCTGTACTAGGGAATCATTTCCATCGATGTTCAGACGGAAAAAAAAATATTTAGAATTGGATTTGTTGGAAACCTCAGGGACTGCAAACTTATTGCCTCCATATTTGTGCCATTATAGAAGAAACAATAGAAAACTACTTATTTGTTTAAATCTCTACAACAGATGAGAAAAAAAACAACCTGCAGCAGACGTAGAAACTTCATCAGGACCAGCCTATGAATCATGTGCGTGTACTGTACACACTTACAGCAAATGTTTATGGGCATGTGAACAACATGTTTACATTTTGAACATGTGCAAACATGTGGCTTAAAATAATTTCCATGTGATCTATATGTGAAAAACATGTAGGATCAAATATAAAGTGCATGTGAAACTCATGTTTACATTATGAACATGTGCTTCACATGTAGCTAAGGGTAAATTACATGTGATCCATATGTGTACAACATGTCCACATTTGGATCATGTAGACATGTGATCCACAAAGAGGTAAACGTGTGGCTTCAGAATATTTGAATATGTGAAGCACATGGTCAGACATGTGGTTTTGGAAAGTTAAATGTGAAGCACATGTGGATCACATTTGTGGATAAAATGTGAACAATATGTGGTCCACACTTATAAATATGGTATTGGAACATTTTTAACATGTGAAGCACATATACAGTGCATGTGAATCACATGTTTACAGTTGGAACATTTGCGGACATGGTTTTTGAAAGTTTTCATGTGATACATATGTTTGTTGACCAAATGTGAGTGATACATGATCCACATTTACAAACATGTGCTGTGAAACATTTTGAACATCTGATGCACATTGGAAGATATGCTTTTGGAAAGTTTTCATTTGATCCACATGTGAAGCACATGTGGTCCACACTTGGCAAAATGTGAATAAGGATAATTTTTAATGTGATGTAGGGAAACATGCCCATTAACATGTGAACATGCTATTCACATGTGAATTTGAATGTGGTTTCAGGAAGTTTTCAAGTGACACACATGTTTGTGGAGCAAATGTGGACTAAAAATGGTCCACATTTGCAAACTTGTCACGTTCATGCACATGTGAACCACTTGTGGTCCATGTTTTCATTTATGAAGCACACATGGGTCACATGTTCATGCACATGTGGTCCACATTCACATTTCCACATGTGAAGGATACATGTTTATGCACATGTGAACCTCCTGTGGAAAGGTGAGGGGTTTCTGTTCAACATTCCTGTTCAGTCTGTTTGCACTTTACAAAACTGTGTCGATATTAATGTTTCTGTAGCTAAATCCATCGGCTGAACTCAGTGCAGCTCCCTGACTGTCCAGCTCCTGCTGCATCGTATCACGACCCACAGGAAAACATCTGCAGCCTCGTCTAGTTCAGAGGAGCTATCAGTTTCCTCCAGAGGACTCAGATCAGGCGCTCGTGAGCTGCTTACTTTATAATATCTGGATGTGTGACACTCAGACCGTTCCAGCCGGCCAAGATAAAGTCTGAAGTCATTGTGAATCCGTCCCACAGCTACAGCAGTGCTCTGGTGTCACGCTCGCTCTCTTTGACTTTGGATTTATGGCGAGGATTTAGCCTCAGCCGGCAGGAGGGGGTGCTGGATAAGACGGATTTATTTCACCTCATCAGGAAACTGTCTCCTCTGCCGAGCATCCAGTTCAGACCCTTCATCCTGCCGCTGGGAGAGTGGACATCAACGTGCTCAGCCGACCGGAGCACAAATAGCTTTTTTTATTTAGTTGGCTCTCGGCTCTTTTCGGGGGATATTGTCACCGGCACTTGTTCCGCTGAAAGGTCAAAAGCTTAAATCCGACCCCGTTTAGATCTATCATCCTTTTCACATGGCTAAGTGAAAGAAAAACACAGCGTCAGAGGCAGGAGATGAGATCACTTGTCCTTAAAGTCCTAAGTTTTCACTTTCAACCTTGACAAAAATAACATCATCTTCTCTGAGGGCTCGCAGTAAAATCATCTCATACATGCATTCATGGTGGATGTGCAGCCACGTGCGCTTCACATCTGACAGGAAGTGGCTTCATCATCAGTTCCAGGTCAATCCTTACAGAAAACCTGCAGGAACATGAACATCTTTGCACATTTCCATTTGAAGGACCACATACGATTTATGTTTTTGCACACGTGGTTCATTAGTGAACACATGTGGTTCTCATCTGATTTATGTGTAATTTACATGTGAATAAAAAAAAGGTGATCCTCATAATCAGACACAATGTGTGTACCTCACATATGATTCATGAAACTGTTCCAGGATCGCATTTTTGTGTGCACATGTGGTCATTTGTGAAATTCATGTGAACAGAAGTCTCCTAGTAAGATAGCAGTGATAATACAGAAGTTTTAGATCCACTGAAGAAAGCATTTTTTGTTTGGTTTTGGATAAAAGTTATCATGGAGCATCATGGTGGATTTAGAGGCTCCGAATAAACTACATGTTATGGCTGGATGGAAACCTGCTGGATGGGATAGAAAGGTCTGGAAAACGTCTGTAGAAAAATCTAAAGGGTAAACTATCCATCAAAGAATTTAATAATATTGTTCCTGAGATGCTGATGATGACAGATGAGATGACCTGGGGGAGATTTGGAGGAGTTTAAAGAGTTAAATGAAAGAAGAAAATCAGCTCACACTGTAGTTAAAGGGATACTATGTAACTTCTGGCCACTAGGGGGAGCTGAACCTGTAACTTCCTACAGGGCACTGTGGTAAAATGAGCCGGTTTCCATCCTGCTGTGGAATTGTGCTGCAGACACTCTGACCAGCTGATAGGGAATCATTTGGATTCAGGAATTTTCCACCATTGAAGGATCGTGTCCTACAGTGGAGGGATGTGACTGATGATCCATTTATCTCCTGGTTGTTATGGAAGCGTCAGCATTAGTCCTGTAGCTTATGGGATATTACAGCGTATGAAACCATCAAACTAAAGCAGCCAGTTACTAAAGTTCTGTTACTACTTTGATATTTACATGAATGACAGGAAATTATTTATTACATGAAAACCTGCATTACTGGTTCAGAGTCACGTTAGCTTTGGTCTGTAGCTGATTAGCATCAACTAGCTGCATTTAGACACAGACGTATCCTGCAACGTTCTGGAGATCATCAGAAATTCGTGCTGTTGTTCTGAGTAAAAACTGCTAGAAGATGTGAAAAAGTAAATCGACGCAGGTCACATGATCCCACGAGTGTCGGATCCGCTACCATAAAGTTACAATGTCTGGTTTCTGATGAGGACAGCCGCTTCAGAGCGCTTCCACTCTTCAAACGCTGTATATTCACCCCAGAAATCATCCATCATTCCTCAAATTAGGCTGATATTTGGGCCCAAGGTTACACAGTATCTCCTTGAAATATTTTCCCTTCCATATCTAGGTGGACTGAACCATGCTAATAAACCAGCAGTGACCCAGAATGTTTCGATCTACTTTATGTTTATCTAATAAGTTCAGTTTTCAGTGCATGTTTTTACTCGTCCACACAGCACTAGCATTCATAAACAGGCAGAAACAAAGGATCATCAATTATTAAAACATGGAGCCTTGTGTTGTTGAGGTTTTGGTTCATTATTGTCTGTTTAACTCAAGAGGTTTTCTTTGTTTTTACAAATGATCTGTCATGCAAAAATAACTGTGCACAAGTTCAGATTGTGTTTGCATCTTACATGGTGTGGTTTAATTGAGCATGATGAAGGAGAATGGTTCAGTCTCGTTGTAACAATTAATCATTTGTTTCTAGTTTTTCCTCCAAAGAGTGAAAATAACAATGGAGCAGAGTTTGGATCACAGGAGGGTTCAACACACAGATATTATTGATATAACTAACCACAGCTAACTCAAATAAATGATAATTCGACTCGTGTGTCTGGAATGAATAAATGGTGTCTTAGATAGATTGGTATGCAAATTTAACACAATTCTAGGACAAAATGAATGAACAGACATAGTATATTTGGAAAATACTATGCGGAGACAGATTTATGTCTGATAGTGTCTTTTAGAAATGAAAGATGGAACATGAACCTTCAGCTTTGATCAGATGAATAAACTTCGCTGTTTCCTCAAGATGTGATAAAAATGTTAAAAATACATCATATATCAGTACCGGTCCGGGGAGCACTAAAGGTGAGCTGTGATCTTAATTCCAGGTGTTCAGGGTTAACCCATTTATTTTGGCTACTTTCACCATTCGGTGTGAATGACCACCCAACTTGATTCCTCACATTTTTGTTTTTCTGGTTGTTTCAATCATGTAACTCTTTACAGCCTGACCCAAGAAAAAAATGTAAGAAAAGTTTTTTTTGAAGTGTTTTTTTGACCATTTAAAACCCCTTTTTAAAAAAATAATTAGCAAAATTTATTTGAGTCACATGAAGTTTATGTTTCCCATCAGAAGCTTAAAATCGGTTACCTTAGTGCCGTGATTGTAATCATAATTAATCATGAGCCAGATGTCATTGGTGCCCTACACACGGTGCGTGATGGTGGGTTAGTAGCAGATCTTCTCAAGATGTGACATGGCAGAACTTTTCCATTTGGGTCACTGATGCACATGATGTTCTGATTTTCTCTCAGATGTTCATTTTCCTCTCTGACAGTGCCAAATTGATTGAAGATGGGATTTGATGGGATTTTGGTTTCGTGAATAGGGTTAGAAAACCTTCCATAATTAAACTGTGTTAAATCTATAGACTATAAAATGAAAGGACAAACCTTAAAAACCATGTGACCTGGAGGTTTCTGATTAGCAGAAAAGATACTCAGGGAGGTTCCCACAGTCGCCATCTTGGTAATGTCACAGTCCAACCAGATAACGGGGGAAGGCGGTCTAAAGATGAGGTACACTGTTTGCTGGCTAAAAACCACGGTTGCTCTACTCTTGGCTTCATTTTCCTGGATCTCTGGCACCCAACAATTAAAAGGTGACACCCCTAATTATGAAGAGTTTTAGAATTAAATAACATATAATCGAATGATTAGACACACAGACACACACAGGTGTGATGAAGGTAAACCTGAGCCTTTAAAGCTAAAATGGTTTATTGAACCAGGCTGTAAACATGTTTCATTCTGCTGTAAAGTTGGTCTTTTTAACATGGGAGTCTATGGGGATTGGCTCTGTTTTGCAGCAGCGCCTAGTGGAGGAGGAGGGAACTGCAGTTTTTGGCACTTTCACATAGGCATCATGTTTCAAAGCTGGATGTTGCATAAAACATACATATTAAAGAGATCTAAGATTTATTAAAGCAGGCCTCTATCAACTTGGGTTGGAAGATGTGGGACCTCTGAACAGTTTTAAGCTTTAAGTTTTAAATCTGCCAGTGAGACAAGTGAAAATTCTCTTGATAAGATTTCTTGGAATAAGACAATATATTCAAGCCTCACAAGATCATGAAATAAGCAGGAAAAACTTGTTCTTGGCTATATTTTACCAGTGTTGTGAAGTTTTGTTTCTTGTTAGTTTGTGGTTCTCAAAAGTCGTATTTTCACCCTATTGTCTTAAAACAACTTCCTGTATCTCACTGAAATGTTGCTCTTCAGTTGATTGTGTCTTACATATATTTTGACTAGAGATTAGATAAAATCCTCCTTTTTTTGCAGTGAATCAACTAACAAGCGAGTCTCATTTGAAATGTTCTGGTTAAGATCTCTTTACCAGAGGGTTCAGATTTCCGCTGACACAGCAGAATTGTTTGCCAGAGATTAAAGAAGTAAAAACTTAAACTTGAGAAATCCATCAACCGTTCAATAGAAATCTTTTCAGATGCTGTTTGGTTCTTGTTAAAACTTATCGATAAATCCCAGCCAGGCACAAAGATCAGGCTCATTTCACAGATTTGAACTCTCAACCTTCTGTTGCTGCAAAGCAGATGTGCAGAGCTCTCAGAATAATGTTTCTCGCTCATGTGTTTTTAGTCGTTAACTGTTTTTTGTCATTAATCAGCATCCTCAGAATTCAGAGGCAGTTTGCAGGGAAATGTGAAAACAACATAAATCAACTCCGTGCCCTGTTTTCTGGAGCACCAGGAGACGTCAAGCTAAACCCAAGCACTGCAGGAGGCAGCGTGGTTTATGTGGACTGCAAAATAAAATGACTAATCGCATGAATTCAGCTCCTCTCACATCACCAGAGGCAGATGGTGAATCATTCCCCTTCCTCACGGACGCCTGATGAAGAGTCTGTGCTGGTCCTGATTGGCAGCTGAGATCAGTTATTCAGTTTCCTTGTTTTCCTGCTCGCATGTTGTTCTCTTCTCTCCTAAAACTCAAACTGAAAAAGCTTTTAGTCACACAGAGCTACAATACAACAGAATAAAGAGATGCAACTTCCAACTTCATAACCAAAGAAATAAAAATTACCTATATCCTTATTTAATATATATTGTTCCCCAATTAAAACCTTTATGCAAATTACGACATTGTTACTTTTATTTCTGAAACCTGCATAGAGTTGTCAGACGGTGCGTTTTGCCGTCATGGATAAATTTCTACCTTATCGTAAAGTTTTTATCAATAGTTAATCATTTTTTAACTTTGTTATTTACTAAAAGGAAATTTATTGTACAAGTCTTTCGTCGCCATGTTTGTTTCCTGCATGAAAGCGTGAAACTCCTCCGACCCCTTTGCCATGAAGTCTGCATCAGTTAACCCCCTGCGTCCCCTTGGCCCTTCCCCTCGCTCTGAGAAGAGAACCGAGACGCCCTTCATCTCTCATGGACGCGTAAAACAGAGGCAAGGGCTGAGATTGGGCCTTAATCAAACGTAACGAGGCAGAAAAATGAGCAGAAATACTTCAAATGGTGCAGGGCTGCAAAAAGAATCACATCGCCTCTAGCAGAGTCCTGCACGGGTCCAGTTTTACAAACCTGCACCACCAGAACCCGTTTATTAGGATAATGACCAAACCCGATGATCTTCTGGACCCAACCCCCCCTGGACATGAAACTGTAACTGTTAACGCATGAAGCAGGCGTAAAACCTGTACCGCATGATTTTATCTATTATTATTCATTTATTATTTAATGTTGGATTGTTTTGTCTTAATTTTAATTTGCAATAAAAAAGGAAAGAACAACCTCTGAACCACAGCTACAGGTTGTGGTCCATTATTTTGCTTTATTTGGCTTTATTGCTTCAGACATGGTCGTGCATGAAGCAACAGTTATTTACCATCCCTGGTTTCAGCTGATCTCTGCTCCTGGACCACACAACCTGCAGCAGAGAAATGTCCCTCTCTCCAGCTGAGCGCTGTGTGGCAGCGTGGAGGGGAACCGTGGTCTGCAGGGCTTGTCAGTACAAACACTGATGTTTGTAATAACTTACTCTTCTCTCAGCGGCGGGTGCTGGCACAGGCCACGCCCCCGTCCAGAGGCGTCTTCCAGCAGCATCCGTCCAGCTGTCAGAGCAGATGTTTCCCTGTGCTGCAGGACCAGACTGAAGCTGCTGCTGGCTGATCCAGCCTGTTTTACCGTCAGATATTACTCCCTAATAATGAAGAAGTGAGTTATTTAAAAGGTTAAAAGTACTGTAACATGTTGTAGACCCTTCACTGCTCTCATCTCCAAATCCCTTATCATTTTCATTGATATTTTATATAGTTTCTGATACCGATTACATCACCCTATGGTTAAAACTTTATACCAGAGCTTCTCAATGGGAGTGTTCAGAGACTGTCAGGAGGTGTTGGAAGCATTATTCCAAAAAAATGGGCTGTTGAGGTGTTTTTGGGGGGCGTTGGCAATCTATTGCTTATTATCAATCAGTGTGAGGAGAAACCAGTTCACAGACACTGATGGTCCAGCAGGAAGTGAACTGATAGTATTGTAGAAACATGGCCTAAAACACTTTTCTTATTTTAAATTAATAACTTGGGCCTTTGTTTGACATTTCCGCTAGCAGAAAATTGTCGACTTTTCTATTATATTCTGCTAGAATGTAAGTATTAACCACAAAACAGAAAAGCTACGACACACTCCGTGAATCTTGTGTGAATCTTTTTGTGGTTCTGATCGTGTCTTGTGTGGGTGACAGTGCTTGAGCTTATTCTGGTTCATTTTGGTGCTGCATGCTTGTACTTTCTCGGGCCATGTTTAGCTCACCTGGTAAAGCAGGTGTCACCGTTCCTCACATCAGCTGCTCCTGATTTATTTCTAGCTCTTAGCTGAATGTCTCCCCCTGGTCTTAAAAGGCTACAAGACCCAAATATTCTTTTTTCTTTTTATTGAAGTACCATAATTATTAGTCACTGTCTGTACAGGATGAGGGTGGCACATGCCCAGAGAAGGCTGAGAAGCTCTGATTTGAGTCTGATTACTGTATTCTGCCCCCTGATGGACACCTTTTACACAACAATAATTCTGACTCATGATGGTAATACATGCTAGACATATGCCAGTTATCTTTGTTTCTGGTTGGAGGTGCCTAATACGCCCCCTGGTGGAATCCCCCCAGCAGTCTCTGAATGCCCCCCTGGGATTGAACAATGCTACCTTTAGACTTTCTGCAAACAGGCTAACGATATGTTTCCAATCCACGTGTCCTTGAAGGCTTCGGACTTGTGACAGCAAATTAATTAACAACAGCTACATTAGTCATTTAATCATTTTCTCCGTATCTGGGATGAAATAAAAATCAATTAGAAAAGTGTCACCTTTACTGACACAGTTATGTAGCTGTCAGTGTTGTTTTCAGATAATCTGGCTGAACAAGCCTTCATGAAACCAGGAGAGTCCCTGAAGCAGCACGGCATGCAGGCTTTGTTTTTCTGCCCAAGAACGACACAAAGGAAGCAAGGAAAGGCCATTTTCCTTTTTCTTTGTCATCCTCACCGGGAAACACTAAGACACGAGTAAGGAGAGCAATAATGAGGAGCATAATGAAAAGCTCTCCGTGTCTCGTACAGATACTTGTGAGGGGAAGACAAATGGGTTCGTTTGGGTTTCTACACGTCGACGTACAAAGGGAAGGAAGAGAGAAGCTCCTCACCAAGGTCAGCTTCTAAAAAAAGGTTAGTTAGACGGCTGTGCTTGTGCTGATCTGTTATCTCCAGCAGAACCAGCATCAGCTCAGTATGTAGCAGAAGACACAAACCAACTTTATGAGCGAGAACTCCCGGGATTTAAGGCTGGTTGAAGTTTAATGACTTATTTAGGAGTTCAAATGAGGCGTGGATGTCCGTCATGAAATATAGATGAGATGCTCTTGATCTGTTGTTTATTTGATAAACATAAAAACACATTTTAGCCCTGCATATGTGGGAAATGTAACCTGCCATGGAGCAGACATACAAAGATCCAGGATCCAGGGTGTGTCTGGTTTCAGTTCTGCTGCTGGGGGATGTGATTAGCTGAGTGGAAGCATATTACTTCTGCCTGCATGAGGAACTGGAATAATTATGTCTGTTTTGCAGAGCTGGAGCTGAGGATGTGTCCCAGTCCGGTCAGGACATATTCACCGACTGGAAGACATAAACAGAGGTTAGTATTTCTGTCTAAGTGGTTTCTGTACAGGTGTTGTAGGTTCTCTGATGTCCAAAAAGATTACTTTTACTACGTGCTCTTACTTAGTCTTATTTATGCACTGATTATATTTGCAGTGTTTATTAACTTTATACATTTATTGTTATTTATTCATTTATTTGATTATTCTTTGTATTTTTTATTGCAGTCTTTATCTTATCGATTTTCTTACTGATTTTTGCCTTTATCTTGTTTTCATACATGTACAAATATGATCAGGTACTAAACTGTCTATCCATCCATCCATCCATCATCCATTCATCCATCCATCCATCTAGCCATCCATCCATCCATCCATCCATCATCCATCCATCCATCTAGCCATCCATCCATCCATCCATCCATCATCCATCCATCCATCCATCTAGCCATCCATCCATCCATCCATCTAGCCATCCATCCATCATCCATCCATCCATCC
>JAVQJG010168581.1:0-15740 GCA_036024015.1 Craterocephalus amniculus
TCAATATATTGATTAATCGCTACACCCCTACTAATAAATATATATATATATATATATATGTATATATATATATGAATTTAAGATGTTTGGCATGTGCTCTATCATACATGTACAAACAGTCAAATGAAAAGTAAGCAACTTCCAGACTGAGAAAATATAAGATTAACCAAGTAGTTATAATAAAAAGTTCAAATAGGAATAGAAAAAAGAGCAAAATGAAAAGAAATTAAGACTTGCGATGAATATAGAGAATGTTCAAAACAATAAATGTAGGAAATCAAACTTGAGCAGAAAAAGCTAAAAAAGCAAACTGGTGAAAAAAAGTTTGGTTCAGTGAATACAAAATTATATTGCTTCGATTATTTATATTAAGTTTATTTTAATGTGGACAATCTGCAGATTTAGAAAGATTTTCTATGGTAAAAAGACACAACAGCTTCTTGACCCAAAAGAGAAAAAAAGAAGAAAAGATAAAGCCAAGGTGGAAAAAGATACATGCACCAGAAATGTTGAAAAGGTGAGATCATTGCAGACAAACCATCAATTAATGTGAAATCATTTCAAAACACATGTAAATCAGTCTTAGAAATCGTTGCATGGTTGACCATTGATGCAGATTCACATGGGACTTCATTAGACACTGAAAATACCCGTTTGTAATGATGCAAAGAGAAAGCACAACAAAACTGGTAATTATACAGTATGTCATGATTTTAAGATTTTATTTGAACTTACGGGATCTTTTCTTCATCACATTAGCAAAAAATCTGTCCTCTGTAATTTAATGAAAATGTGTGTGCATCAGCAGCAGTTGCATAATAACACAAAAGCACATGCAAAAATTGTAATACGTTAGATCCACAGCGCTGGCTTCAGATTTTAAGCTCTAAATGGGAAAATGAAGAATCAAAAGCAGGAAGATAAAAACTACCCAAACCTGTTAAAAGTGGAAATGTGCCAAACTGTAATATTAATGAGAAAGAGTACAAAAAAAACAACACTTTGGTCTAAATTCAGTAAAAACTATTTGTTTATTAATGAAATACATAAACTCAAATTTTTGATCTAATAATAATTAGTCATTTACATCTGAATTTGGTGGGAAAAAAATAGCAAACATGTTCTCATGCAATGCTCCTTTGGATTGAAAATCAATATTGGGGCCATTAAAGTTTGCAGTGATGTGGTGGAGGGATGCATTATGAACAACTTCTGTACCTCTTTTATGACCCAACTGTACCTTGTTTTCCTTTTTACTACTTCTCCTTCCTCTTATCTCAGTTGTGTTTCTGTTCTTCCCTCCTTCTCATCATAAAACCAGACACCTGCTCTGCAAGGCACTCAGTAAAGAACAGTAACACCATGTTTGTGATCTCATGTTAACAGACACAATTTTCTTCACAGGCTATCAACATCTCAGCACATCAGAGCGCAGCAGTGGAAGATTGCAGTTTCCCGTCCACTGGCGTAAATCTGAGGTGGATGTGAAGTCCTCTGGGTCTCACTCTCATTGAAAACCTTCATGTTCTGCTCTTTAAATCTCCATTTCCTTCAACTGGTGCAATGTAGTGATATTTTGGACTTGAATCATAGTAACTGTTTCAAATATCCTCCATTGGATGTAGTGAATGAAAGGGAGATGATCCAAAACAAAAAACATTATATGCCTTATTAAATTAGACCAAATGGCACTAAAAATGATGCAAAGTGCACAAAAACATTTTCTAAAGAAATTTGTTCCTATTATTTCCCAGAAATCTCTTCTAAAGAGCTGACATCTGTGCTCTTCACCATATGAACGATACCCCTCCCCCTTATCTCCCAGCATACCTGCCTCCAGTGTACACTCAGACCATCTGAGAATGAGGAGGGCCATGTGCTCACCTATCTGAGGAGAACAGTCTTCAGTGCTCACAGGAAAACCTGCAAGATGAGACGTGATTGTGTTGTAGGGATGAGCTTTGATTCAAATACGGAGGCCCGAAAATGGAGAGGAAAGACCTGCTGCGGGTGAAGTCATCAGCAGGATTTCAAAGGAGTAATTGAAGTAGACTAAAGGTAAGAATAAAGATAGGTTTACCCTTTTCTTTCATTTCTTTTTAAGCACATCAGTTATGCTTATTCTGTCAATGTCTACAACATTTACAGATGCAGTAGCTGCTTATTTAAAATAAGGTGTGTGTGTGTGGGTGTGTGTGCTCTGTTACATAATGGGTGAATAAATGGGAAGTAATATTTGCAAGTGCAGGACAAAGAAACTATTTTAACCCAGCTTTAATTATCAACTTTTGCATAACGATATGTTTGCAGATGAGTCACTTTAAGGCTGAGCGAGCACTTTTTATCGAGTGAAACCATCTTCTGTTGTGATGTAATGACACATAAGTTGCACTCTTTGCTCTCACTCAGCATGCTGGTTTCCTAAGTGATGCGGCTCCTGAGGGAGAGCAGCTGATTGGCTCACTGAGCTGGAGAGCTTCTGGCGTGTGTTTTCGTTAATGATACACCAATTAGTCACACACAGGCAACAGTTGGCTAAACACCTCTTCATCTGTCTGTCCTGCAGGGTACCTTGGGCATGCACTTTCCCTCATGGCGTTTCTGATACAGAGGGGTTAGAGATGGATTTACAATTTTTTACATGAATTAATGATCAGGAAAGCTACAGATACCACCATTGTAAAAAAAAATAGATAGCCTATTCTTTTTTTTTTTTTAAAAGACAAAGAAAAAAAATCCAGATTTTAGGAATCCTGATTAGGCATGAACCAGGTCATCAGGGTCGAGTCTACTTTCTGTTTCCAGAGTCAGAACTTAACAGCATTCAGTTTTTAATGCTCCTAGAACAAACTGCTAGAAAGCTGCATGTCTGCTGAAACTCAGCAGTTTTAAATCAGGGTTGAAAAAATTTCTATTTGCCACCTTTTATTAAAACAACAGTTTATTCCTCACACTGTAACTTTATTTTTTTTAATTGTATTCCATGGTAGCCTTTTCTATCTTTTTAAATTCTTTTATTTCTTTTTTTAAGTTCTTTTTCAGTGAACTTTTAAAGCCCCTCTGCCACGCTTTTAAAGTTTCATCTAAAGTTCAAAGTGTCATCTTTGAACTGTCTTGATAACAACAAATAATTATACAAAGCTACTTGTATATTTTTTCCTATAAACCTTTTTCAACAAACTCTGTAACATAAAAAAGAATACACTGAAGCTATGTTTTGGCTATCCATAAATCCATAAAATAACCCAGTTTATCAATAATACAAATAAGGAAATAAAGAAAAATGAGCTGAAGTGATGAGGAATAGTCATGCAAATTGCTTGGTGTGTTTTGTAGTTTCTTTGTTGCTGAGGAAACAACCTTAACTGTGTGATGGTTAAGGACTGTGGCAGACATTCCCAGCGGTCTCCTGTCCCCAGACTACAATCTGACATTCACAATGAACACTTTTCTCTCCCGCTGCAGTGCTGCAGCAGAACATGGCCAACACTGCCAACCGCAACATGGGTTAAACATCAGACGGCTCCAGGTGCTGGGACTCTCATATTCTTGCTTGTCCACACTGTCAGACCTGAAGATGACGGGCCAGGTGGCGGAAAGAGACCGATCACCCCACAACTTGTCAGTGAAGACCACCTTGGAGGAGGAGATCGGGAGAGCCGAGAGTATTCTTAGCAGGTAACAAGAGCATCTTGGGGATAATGAAAGTGCAAAAGTGAATTCTTAGAACTGTGATGCTCAGGTGGGTTTTTACTTTTTCATCCCAGGGTGCCATCGGTATGGGATGACACATCCTCAGAGCTACAAAGAGTTGCTGCTCTTGATCCTCATGGAGGCAATTCAAGGAATTCTTTTCAAAGAAATGGAGCTATCTCAAGGTAAAATAAGCATGACAGCTTATTGTTTCTTGTAAACATGGTTGCGGTTTTGGAAGCAGATCAAAAAGAGGACATCTCAAGCCCCGTTTCCAGGCTTTGTGTTTTCTTGTTTCTGTTGATGCGTTTGAGCCGGCTGGTTTCAATGTCTGTGACGGTTGTGCATGTAACGTGAACTTTACATTGATTTAATATTTTTTGTGTGTTTGTGTCAGGCTGGTGAGCCTGATAGTGAGGCTGAGAGAATGGGCACACAGGAGTCTGCTGGAGGAGGAGGAGCGACCAGACTCTTTTCTGGAACGTTTCCGTGGCCCTGAGCTGCGAATGGCCCCCAGTCGCGCCAGCAATACGCAACAAGATGCCAATGGCAACAATGCCAAGGGGATTTTTAGGTATTTGGAGCTGCAATCCTCGACGATTACCATGCTGTCTGAGTAACACCAAAGCAAGAGCTCAGTATAAACACGTTTAAGTACTAATAGGGGCATAGGGTATCTCTCCTTTACACAGGATCATAGCAGATTTATCTGTATGACTGGAGACAGCCATTTATCTTTTATCATTCACTTTATGGCTGTAATTTATGTTGAAAAAAAGTCTAAATATAAAACAAAGAACAAACAAAAGGAAAAAGTTTTTATTGCAAATCTATTGTTGCCCACTGTCCTCTCTTCTCCCATCTATGCAAAAACCTGTAATAAAAATGCTCTGTGGTTTGTGTGAAACAGTTTCAGGAGAAGGTGGGATTTGTTTGTGGTGTCCCCATCTGATGATGCCTACTACCGCTGGTTATTTGTGATCGCAATGGCGGTGCTCTACAACTGGTTCCTTGTTGTTGCAAGGTAATAATAATCCCACAGTCTGTCAGGGCTCTGCAGCCTTGAGAGATGAGTGGTGACTGTAATGGGAGGCTTGACTGTTCATCCCTTTTACTGGAACCCTAAATCATTTTTTTTTTTTCCGTTTATATTCTCAGGGCATGCTTTGACAAGCTACAGGTGAGCAACTACATCTGCTGGCTGGTGCTGGACTACCTCTCTGACACTGTGTACATAATGGACACCTGTGTTAGACTGCGAACAGGTAAACCCTGTAATTGATGTTTTTGCTTCACCAAACATTATCAATATTATCATGGCACGGCTTTATTTGTAAAATTTGTATCTAAATTTGGATAAATCTGGTATAATAACTGCTGTCATTTTCATCCTATTAGCCAGTAAATTATGTTTTCAATTGAATTCCAACACAAAGTGCTATCATTCCTTCAAAACACATAGGGCATGATCTATAGTTTGTGAAGTTTGATTCATGCATTTGAAAATGTGCTGTTCAAGCACAAATCCAACACCCAAACATGCTACTTTTCCTACAATTTACAGTAAAACCAGTGGTAAAGTAAAAATAATAAAGGTCAAACATAGCTAGCTACCACTGCTAATGTTAGCATGACATCCTAGTCTGCCTGTTTATTTGTGTCATACAGAAAGTTAATAAAAAATTAAAAACGTCAAATCAGTTGCTTCCTTGAATGCTGGATGTGTTAAAATGCTCTTTAAAGTTGAGAGGTAACTGACTGGGTTTACCTGATGACTTACAAAGAATCATCAGGATGCTCCGGATGGAAAATTGTAGCCCAAAAAATATATGGATATGATTTTAAGTGAATTCTATCATCGTAACATTAGTATCAAAGCATCTTGCTGACCTTTATGCTAATTACCAAAAAGAAACAACAACAAGAAGAAGTCTTCAGGTGGGTCTCCATGTTTCGCTAGCATCTGAGAAAAACATAAAAGCTCACAGTGTAGACTGGGGCAGCATTACTTAATAATGGCAAACGGAAGACCGCTTTGAAATAAGAGAAGAAACACAGGACATTTGCTAATGTCACACTGATCAAGTCTCTCCTGCGTCCTAATTATCTCCTAGTCTTGAATCTGTTTAGTACGTTGCTGTGAAAGACCTGCTTGTTTTGTTTAAATGAAGAGAAGTGCTTAGAAAGCCATTTGCCTTTGGTTGTCCAGCTGAACTGATTCGCTGAAAATCCAATCTGAGTGACATCACAGTGACGATGCTGATTCAACAAGTGAAATTGTTGATGGAGTCTGAGGATGCTGATACCATGAAAATGCAAGACACATGCTCTCTGACACTCATGTAAACGTGCTGTGTAAGGCCTCTGTAGCGGCCACACTTATTAACTGTTATGACTTCAGTAGCCTGTTTTATACCATGTAGAACAAATGATGTTTTGCATTGGACTCACGAGCAGCCCTCCAAAATTCAAAGAGCAGGTAGTCTGTGGAGATCTGTGTGGAACTGTTTGAAACATCTGATTTCATCACAATAAAGGGAAACAAATTGACAAAGAGCAAAGAAATACAGATTAAATAAAAAGACAAATACTGCACTGAGAAGTCTTTCTTGTTTGGGCATCTAGTTTCATTTCATGCAAAGTTTTTAATCATTAGATTGTTCACTCCACCCCAGCAATTTCCTTCTACATATTTCTGAGTCTGAGGCATGAGTCTGTAAAGTTATAAATTTGTGTTTGGTCAATCGTTCTTTTGTTGTTGCAATGCGATAAATCTTATGCATTAGGAAACCCTCTTTATTTCCCTTTTTAAATGGTGCTACATTTATATGGAAAATGCATCTGTGCAGAAGAGTTGAGTGTGTGGGTTGTGTCCATGTAAAAACCCAGATGCCTGTCTTATTGGCAGTCAGTTGGATCATAGGGTCAAGGTGTAGGGAAGACATGGAGAACGCTGCATCGATAGGGTAACAGCTCTTCATGGTGACAATATGATGAGGCGGGGCAGCATGAGATTCTTCAAGCGGTGTGTAGAAGCTTGACCTTGTGGAAACAATAGCATCACAAACAGGTGATGCTGAGACCAAAGCTAATGGATTTGGTCCTAGAATGGCCTTAGACCTGCAGATTTTCTATTTTTCATTGTGCAGAATTTCATTTGCTGCCGGGTCTATTTTATACAGAGATGTCCAGCTCTGGTACTCAAGGGCTGAAAGTATTAGATATCTACCAGATCCTAGAGACCTGATTAAAATATAAAGGCTCTTTTCAACAGCTTGTTGTCAAGTTTTCCCCAAGCATGAGGACCCACTGATCTGATTAAGGAGTGCTGCAGTAGGAAGCGTCCAGACCCTGCAGGACAGTGGTCCTCCAGGACAGGCTTTGGACAGTCCTGGTTTAACATGAGTCGGGTGTGTTGGGAAAAGGAATCACTGAAAAGCTGAAGGACTGTGGCCATTGTAGGATCGAATGGAGAAGCCCTTGCTTAGATTATTTTTGAGGTTTAATGTTATATGATAGCCAGCCCTGGCTCGTCACATAACTCCAGATTCAGACAGTGATTATCACTGAGTTGCACCTGCTGTTGCTCTGACAGCCTCCGCCCAACAGCTGAGCAGAAACCATGCAACCACCACAGTGGCAGACCCGTATCTCCACCGTCTGGGACAGAATTCTATTCTCCAAGATGGCAACAATCTCCTACAAAGATCATCACAGAGTGAGCCTTCAGAATTTGGCAGTGGTGAAGATGAACAATCCCACTAAACACATATGTGATCAGCCTGGGTGCGCTGTTCACATCCGAGGGAACAACATAATCATACTGACTGACTTGATGCAAACGCTGTTTGAAGGGTGGGATACTATCCCACAGCAGACTGGCCAAACTGGTGCCAAGCCTGAGGAGGTGGTCAGGCTGATGTGGCTGTGGTTTTTCCACATACAACTTAGCGTCCCTATTTTTTAATGATTAAATTCCCTTCATTTATTTTTTCCCTAACAGACTAAGCTACTTATTAGCAGTGATTTGATGAGTTTTCCTCGGGCCCAACCCAACAACTCAACTCTGCTGCTCATTCCACAGATCCATTTTCCTTACAGCATCATTTAAGATGGAAACAAACAGGTGTTCCCACAGACAGGATTTCCGGCCAAGACGTACTGATGCAACAGAAAAATGATCGATCAAACGCACAATCTTTGCTTTTTGTACTAAGATTGGTTATATGTCTGCAAAGGCCAGTTTTGGACCAAATTTAAGTTGTAAAATCTGGCAAAAATTGTCCAAATCCCTCTACCAAGAAGTGGACAGTTTGAAGATTTTGGAGTTCATTTATCTTGCAAGAACCCAGCTTTTCATGTCTTCCGCAATACCTGTGCAGAAATTTCAATTTGTACCATTTTAGTTTTTCAGACCCACAGTTTAGCTTTATCTCACATAAACTAAATTACAGAGCTGGAAAATTTTAAGAAAATAAAATTGATCTGAATTTGCTCTTTGTTTCATTTGTCTCAGGTTTCCTGGAACAAGGCCTGCTGGTGAAGGACCACGCCAAGCTAAGGGACAGCTATGTCCGAACTCTCCAGTTCAAGCTGGATGTGGTGTCCATCCTGCCCACAGACCTGGCGTACATCTCCACCGGCATTCACACACCCCAACTCAGATTTAACCGTCTACTGCGCTTTCCACGCATGTTTGAATTCTTTGACCGTACGGAGACACGCACCAACTATCCAAACATCTTCCGCATCTGCAACTTGGTGCTGTACATCCTGGTTATCATTCACTGGAACGCCTGCATCTACTACGCTATTTCTAAATCTTTGGGATTTGGCTCAGATACATGGGTGTTCCCAAACATCTCCAAACCCGAGTACGCCTCCTTGACTCGGAGTTACGTCTACTGTCTGTACTGGTCAACTCTGACTCTTACTACCATTGGAGAGATGCCTGCACCAGTGCAAGACGAAGAGTACGTTTTTGTGGTCTTTGACTTTCTTGTTGGGGTTTTGATCTTCGCAACGATTGTGGGAAACGTTGGATCCATGATTGCCAACATGAACGCCACCCGCGCAGAGTTTCAAGCTCAAATAGACGCCATAAAGCACTACATGCACTTCCGCAAGGTCAGCAAAGAACTGGAGACACGTGTCATTAAATGGTTTGACTACCTCTGGACCAACAAAACAGCAGTAGATGAGCAGGAAGTGCTGAAGAACCTGCCAAATAAGCTGCGAGCTGAGATCGCCATCAATGTACACCTGGAAACTCTTAAGAAAGTCCGCATTTTTCAAGACTGTGAGGCGGGACTGCTGGTGGAGCTCGTCCTCAAACTACGGCCGCAAGTCTTCAGCCCAGGAGACTACATCTGCAGGAAAGGGGACATCGGTAAAGAGATGTATATCATCAAAGAAGGGAAGCTGGCTGTGGTGGCTGACGATGGAGTCACCCAGTACGCTCTCCTCACGGCTGGTAGCTGCTTTGGGGAAATCAGCATTTTGAATATAAAAGGAAGTAAAATGGGAAATCGTCGGACAGCCAACATTCGCAGCTTGGGTTACTCTGACCTCTTCTGCCTCTCTAAGGATGACTTGATGGAAGCGGTGACCGAGTATCCGGATGCTAAGACGGTGCTTGAAGAAAGGGGCCGGGAGATCCTGAAAAAGGAGGGTCTTCTGGATGAGAACGCAGAGAGCGGCGGGCTGCAGAAGGAGGACACAGAGGAGAAGGTAGAGAGGCTAGAGTCCTCTCTGGACACCCTTCAGACCCGTTTTGCCCGTCTGCTCAGTGAATACACGCATACCCAACAGAGGCTAAAGCAGCGTATCACTCTGCTGGAGCGGCAGCTGAATCAAACGGACTGCGGTGCGGAGGCAAACGATGACGTGAATGCAAGTGCCGAAACAGCCGGCGGAAGTGACCCTGCTGCCTGTACACATGGGTCAAACCAAAATGCTGCGCACACACAGAAAAAAGACAGTCCAATTTAAAAAAACACTGACTGTTTCACCTTAAAACTTTAGGTCCATAATCCCTGAAATACAATGAACCATTGAGAGTAAAAGACAATCTGATTGCATCTATAGTTTCGCTGGGTATGAAGACATGTTTGCGTGCCAGTAAACATGAAAACAAAGTGGAAAAAAATGCTATCACCATCCCATCTTTGAGTTCTTGTGTGTGCCAAAAGCAAGGAGTTTAATGTGTGTTTAGAGGGTGGCTCAAGAACGTCTTCCCTTTATCGGAGAAAATGAAAAACTAGATTGAAAATAAACAAATACTGTTTAAATGCCTTTTAAATGCCTTTTAAAAAGTCAATAAAGGGACCAGTATCCGACTAAAGGGTGTGCTGAAAATGCTGCATGTCAGTGTTTGGCTGTAAACACTGTTAGCTTGCATCAGCAGAGGGATTCAGTTCCCTTTACATGTCACATTTTGTTTTCCGGTTCTGTACACATCGTCTCCTGCGGCTCCTCCTGGGGAAAAAGGTCCGAGGAGAGATCATGGATGCTGATTTGTTGAGTTCTCTCATACAGTTATTTTCCAGTGACTTTGTTCTCCAAGTTGAATTTGCATCAAATGTGATGATTATCAACAAGTTTTGACTTTGTCTTCCCTAGTCCAGTTTTTGTGAGACAGAAACCGCCTTTATGTTACCGTTTGATATGTTGCATGTATGCTATTTTCTATTAAATAGTCTTAAATGAACCGCAAAAACCTTGCACTCTACTCTGATTTACATGTTTTTCACCAATCACCACACCCTGCGTTTTTGTCTTTTTTTGGGGGGGAGGGGTTATAAAATTAGTAAGCTCTTATACTGAGGAACTCCTGTTTATTTTGTGCAAACTTATTCTCTGAGGAAAGGGTCTGGGGATTTTCCAGTTTTTCAGCCTGCACATTCCAGGATGCAACTCAACCACATGAACAGTGTAGATAAGAGCGGCTGGAACAATGCCTCTGCACTACAGCTGCCTATAAGAAAGAATTTGGAGCTGCTAAATGCGTATCTCTTGCAGCCCCTGAAGGGGTGGATAGTAACATCACACGTGCATATTTTCCATTACCTGATAAAGGCTGGATCACATAATCAGATAGCAATCAAAGCTTGAAATATTACCCTTATCTTGTCTGCAGTACATGAATAGAGGAGTTATATAACAGCACAGAAAAACAGTCTTGCAATAGATATTACTTCAACAGGAAGACATATTCATAGGCTAAATTAGAGTGAACTCTTCCGTCATAGGAGGTTATAAACTGCACAGTGTATGCAAAGGCTTGAGGACACAATATATATATGTAAACGTAATGACCTTATATGGTCAGTACTGCTAGAAAAACCCCAAGCATGCAGGATCCAGTGTGAAACAGCTCAAAGAATCGCTGGTTTATGACATTATTTCTCTTTCTTCCTCAAATAAATATGGATTTTTCAGCAAAGTATTACAGTTTCACAATATTTGTCTCTAAGGTGTAAAGCCTGTTTAGTTGTTCAACAAGAAACGTCTGGATCAAGGTTATATTCATGCAGGGTTGTTGTTTTTTTTTGCAGGCCATCATTTCTGCGGTAGTCTGAATCGTCTTCAAGGTCCTTTGTAACCAAACAAAATTTTTCATAGATTCCCAGGAAATCTCAGCAGTTGGAATATTTTTTCAGACTTCACATTGCCTTCAACTCTGCTTGTTAACTGGAATATACAGTATTGATTAAAAGTACAGTGTCTAGACTCGCAGTTGCCTAGTGGTAAAAGTGGGTATAGCAATTACTTTAAATGAAAGTGGCCATCATCTGCCAAAATTCTTCCAAACACAGACGTTTTTATCTGAGTGGATCCAGTGGCCTCCAGCGCAGCGATGAATGCGCTACACTACAAGACCGTGTAAATAAGAGTTAAAACATGGATTGAATAACAAACTGTCACTTAAGGGTATTTTACTGCTTTTATATTAGGCAAAAGAAAGGTTACTACCTGTGGACACCATGATATGATATACAATTGTCTGCAGAATTGATACCCTTTCATTATAGAAATAGCAGAATTCTTAATAGTAATTCAAATAACTGGAGAGTGAAAAAAGTAATAATGGTAAATTTGCAAAAGTAAGTTTACTGAAATAATACATTGTTTTAAATTTGAGTTGAAAAAATAATTAAGAAAAAAAACGGATCAGAGTATATTAATTAATTAATTTGTCATATTTAGCTTTTTAAAAAATATTTTTATTGAACCACAATGTTTTTAAAAAGTCATGATTTCTCAATTTTTTAAATATATTATTACTTTTGTCAGTTTCAGCTTATGTCAGTGACAAGCTGGGGTTTTTAACCTTCTTTAAAAGAAGGTCCACGTGATCAAATCACAGAGATTAACATCTGATTCAGAATCTAATCATGTGTTTCATCAAGGGATCAACTCTTTACATCGCATATTAAAGAAGTGCATTATTCTTAAGGTATGCAAGTGCTACTTAAACATTAAAAGAGAAAATTAAAGCTCAAATTACATAACAAGCAGCTGTTCCAGTCACAGTTGTCCTCTTCTGGTAACATGCTGCTCCATCTGCTCAAACACTGCTGTCCACTCATTTAACAAGTGTCACAAGTGCAGGACAACTGTCGCAGCGTCGAGTGAGCCCTGCATATATGGGCATGACTGAAAACAGACCCAGAAACATAAGACCATGCCTAATCATAGTGGCCATGTTCATTATGTGGTGAGAGGGAGAATAAAAACACAACACACTGCATTTGCTTTTGAATAGCACTATATATTGTTTGAGACAGCTTATAAACCGCACTTTAAAAATCAAAACGTGTGCTGCTTATCACTTAGAACTAATAACCCAATCACGTGGGAGACAAAGTGTGACAGCAAACGGAGCCCCATCTAAAGTAAGCACAGCCTTATTTTCTCTGTAATGTGTCAGTCGGGGCAGATATTGTAACAGAATGCATCGCTCTCCACCATACTTCAGAACGCTGTAGAAATACAATTTCTCCCTTAAAGACTGTGATTGAATGTGAGGATATTGTAGAAACAGTGAAGGGCTTCTCATATATTATACGAGCTGTGAGACTACAACGTGCCGTCCGCGCTCTATGGATTGATTGGCTGAGAGTTTCCATTGGGAACAGCGCGTGGGCTAACGCATCCGCATGTGCAGGCTGTGCTTGGGTCCATCCACCCGCTCCAACTTCTCAAAGTGTTTCCTAGCATTACGGATATTGATGAGAGTGGCTGCAGATGCTGAAAAAACAGACGACATCATCATCATTATTATTATTAATATTATCATTAAGCTGCAGAGCGCGATTTCTTCTCCACTTACGAATGGAAGGGTCCGACATGATGACCATGACATATGTGTTGGAGGTGAAGACGTCAATGAAGGCCGCAAAGTTGGAATTCCTCACCTCCATGCTCTGGAAAGAGGCTGCTAGTTTACTGGAATGAAACAGTAAATATATTCAGCAGGTGGTTTGTGGAAAGCAAGTGATTATTTTTCTTCGATATAACTTACCTACAGCTGAGTTTAAACTGTTTGATAATGTTACTGATCTTCTCAAACCTGTGGGCGTCACGCTGCTCTTTGCACTGATAGTGGGAGATCACCTGCATTTACACACCACACAAAAACAATGATTTGGAGTCAGTGGATTCATATATTAGGGAGCTGTAGCGGCGGATGAGGCGGTAGCTCTTACCAGAAAGGTAGCTCTCTCAAACAGAAGAACTTCATCTGCTTCTATGATCTGTGCAAAATTTCTCAGGTTTGTCTCCAGCTGCTGGACATTTGGGATGAGCTGATACACTATGCTGGACCAGGCCTGCCAAGACATTTCATCAGGATTTTTACAACACCCACTTTACCAGCTATCATCTTTCAAACACTTGCCAGTGCGGTGCACCACCTTATACAGGGTTTCATCCCAGATTGATGTCCTGAAACATGTGCAAGCCAAAGGTCTGGACAGTCTCTTCAGATCTTCTTCACGCTCCCTAAAGATCTGTTAAAGCAGAAAAGAAGCAGGAAAGGACTTAATAGGTTTTCTTTTTCTGTTCCCCTGCAGTCTGACACATCCTTCACATCAAAGTCTGTCTCTGACCTTTTCTAGGTGACATAACAGCAAACTCCATATCTTAGATATGGAGTTTGCTCCATAACTAGATATTTTTAGACAAGGTAACCCCAAATAAAGAGTTGTGTTATGTTTTAAGTTTCTGAATTAGTGATTTTAGACCCCCCACAAATATTACCCTAATCATTTAAAATGAAAAGCAGTCTTTTTATTTTTTTGAATAGACACAAGCGCTTACAATGGGATAAATATGCCAGTTAATGCTCACCAAATCTCTCTGGTCTTCCTGAACCAGGTCCATCTTGTGCACGAGACAGAAGACTTTGGCATCGGGGGAGTTCTGCAGGATGGCTTCCAGACAGGACTGGTAGTAGTGCATATCTTTCTCCAGCTCACGGCTCTCAACGTCAAATACATAAATAAGTACCTCAACATTTCTGAAAATGTTGTCCCTTTGGCTGGTGAAGTAATTCTCCATGAAGGTGTCCTGTCTAGTGAAATAAAAAGCAGAGTTTTGATGAAGGCATGTTTTTTTAAACATGGTGGATAGAGAAAGAAGGGGGAAAAGAGTGAATGATGATAAATTGAGCTTTACCCTCCACAGTCCCACAGGTTTAGAACCAGATTGCCAAGAAACCGAACATGGGAGTGTTCCACATCAACTACATTTAACAGAGAGTGAGAACATTTTAGATGCATTCAGGGAAACACTCAGTTTCATTAAATCATTTTCATGAAAAGCCCAAATGTGCTAACTTGTAGCTCCAAGGCGACGTGTGTCCCGAGCTATGTAATTGGCAAAGATGATTGATCTCATACTGGTCTTTCCAGACCCACTTTTCCCCATCAATAGCACCTAAGAAAACAAAAAAAATTATGCAACCAAAATACAAACTATCCTAAGTCACACTATTGTGACACCTGTATCTATTTCTAAATACAGCCAACATAAAGCATAACCGTTTAGTTGACCCAATAACCTAAGTATACTTCAGGTAATGACAACACTGGTTGATGGTAGCTTTACCTTTTTCTTCATTGCTGTGCTTGACATCCCCCTCAGCAGCGACGGTGCTGAATATTTGTCTGAGCAGCAGATCAGATGACTTCGGTCTGTTTCTGCTGCAGCTCTCCTGCGGACAGTATCACCTCGCTGTTAGCTCTACTCAACAAACAACCCTATGTAATAACATTAGATATACTGAAACTGCCGATTTACCAACAAATAAAGTATATTTAGACATTAAACATCGTAAACATACACAATTCACTTAATGAATTTACTTAAACTCCTTTTTTCTGCTCCGTGTAATAGTTTGGCTAATGCTAGCTGAGCTAAAAGTGTTAGCTTGCCCCAATAAACGGGTAAACTAGCTAAATTAAAAGTTTGGACCGGATTATTTACTTACCCCGAAAGGGTAGAACGCTGACTTATATTCAATCAACTTTATATTACTGTTTGTAGTTGATTTTGATCACTGAGCTGTACACATACTTGGTGGAAGCAGACAGTGAAGTGAAGATCAGCTGCTTCCTGTTTACGCCAAAAGTCACATGATGGTCACGAGGAATTTACCGTGAGTTTTGTCTCGCAGACGCCTCTACTTGATTGCTACAGAGATTAAACAAACTACAGTTTAATTATCACCTATGCGAATACAATGGTCATACATTTATATTTAGGCGTTGTCTGATCCAATTATCTATTACAGTTTTTCTCCATAGGTTTGGCTCATTTCTTGAAACCGAGATGACATTTTCATAACTACATGGATAAGTCTACAAACCATTTGTCAATTCTTCACAACAGAATTGTATTTCTCATTCATTTCGTAAAATTGCAAATGTTTTAGCATTTTTCTGATTGTCTCTGTTCATCTTTGCAAATCATTTTGACTTTTTATCATAGGTTTGGCTCAATTCTTGAAACATTAATCACCTTCTTAAAACAACATGGACACA
>JAVQJG010168619.1:0-11321 GCA_036024015.1 Craterocephalus amniculus
GAGTCCGTTGCAGCCTGAGGAGGGCGAATAGTCCGCAGCTCCGACAAAACGTCGTAAGGCTACTAGCAACGAGATTGTCCAGAATCAGCCACTAAGTCTGGGCTAACGCATTGACATGCGTTCTCCTGCGAAGCGAGAAGATGAAAAGGAACAGATCCTCTGATGTCTGATTTCAATTAGATAAAAGAAATATTTGTCCATGTAAACGTAGCTGATGCCAACTGGAGCTGACTAACACGCAGGACTGAATGCTGATTAAACACTTTCCCATTTCACTCACCAGCCAGAGTAAGCCTGTTCTGTAACAGTAAAGCTCTATGTTGGGGTGATACAGTACAAGCTGTAAGCTGTGATGGAGCTTGGTCATTCTGGATTTAGCAGAAAGGAAGTGGGGGAAATAAAATCTCTGTAGTTGGTTCCCATCAGAACTCTCTCTGCAGCTTCTTGTGACAACTTGATGATGAATTACAGAAATCCAGCCAGAATGTAACAGATGCATGAACTGGCTTTTAGCGTCTCTTTGAGACGTGATGTTCCCAATTTTGACATAATTGAAGGTTGTCCTTGAGACGAGCTCTCAGTGGGAGACAAATAATATATCCTGATATAAAAACAACTTACAGTAATCACTGGGCCCAAGGGAAAAGCATTTCTCCTACAATAACTACAGCATCAGGTTTGTTTGCATCTACATGTAGAAAAGTGCAGGCCACCCACATCTTTATGTATTCAACTTATGATTGCAGTTTTACAAAGTATTTGGTTCACATTTTACCTTTAAAAAAAAACCCTGCTGGCTCACGCTGTGCTGCCAAACACTGAACAAAGTCAACAAAACTTTGAGCTTCCCTCATTTCCAAAAAATATAAAAAGCAAAATATTCTGTGACCTTTTCACGGTTTAAAAATCAGGGCTTTAATCAGACTTTAGGACTGACCAGTAATTGAACCTGTGATCCCCTTCTCCTCTCAGTTTAGCCCCCAGCTACTGCCAATGATACACAGAGTAAAGGGAGAGTACGGCAACCACAATACCCACTCAGGGGTGAGCTGTCAGGGGGCCTGAAACCCTATCCTCTCTCAGACCAATGCGATGGATGTTTTTAACCGTATTGTATCACCAGGTTTCAGCACGTGGGTCATTTGGGGAGAGTTCTCCTTGAGAATTGATTAATCTGTTAAGGAGTAGAAGTCAGGAGTAATGCTCTGTGTAGTTCACGCTAGGTGGTGGCTTTCACTTTTAAGACTCCCGGGCTGAAGAATATGCTGTCTGGCCTCACTGCTAGTCATCATACTGCCCTCAAGTGGATGCTACAACCATTAGTAGTGTGACAGTAAAATATAGGATTGATGAAATGAGGCGGTAAAAGTCCAAAATGTTCTTGGCTACTTTAGTTATTGTAGCTGGTGTGACTCTTACAGCTCTTTCCAGTATTCTTGGCTCAGGGTCTGTGCCAAGCCTCTCCGTGAGCTGTTTTTCTGCTCGGACCTGGTTGGCATTGCACGAGGGGACCAAAAGAAGAAGTGCTCAGCAGCGGTCCCGAGGGGTAAATTGTCGCTGCTTCAAAGTCCTAATTGTCAGCATCAAAGCCGACCCTCCCGGTGAGGCACAAGCGCCGCGGCACGCTCCTCTTCCGATGGAAAGGTTGATTGCATCTGTGGCATTTAAGGGTAGAAAGTCTGAGGCTCGCTTATTGTGTGGTCCCCTGTTGATCTCCTCCCCTGTTCTCCCCCCTCTGTTCTGTGTTTCAAAGACCTGTCGCTGCACAATTTGTCAAAATCCTGCCTTTAAACAGTAAGCAAAAATAGAAGCTAATGATTGAAGTTCCATTCCATAAGTTTGTGGTCGGCGTGTGGAATAACAAGGCCTTTGCATGTGTTTGTGCATTCCTGCACATGGGAGCGATTGAGAGCATTTTGCTTTCAGCCACTGCCCAGTCAGAGGATTACACCCTGTAATGTTTATGTATTAAAACAATGCTGTCAATTGACTCGCAATGTGATTTCTCTGCTGTCCAGAGAAAACAGCTTCATCAGGCCACCAAAGGTTTTGGATTCATCGGTGATGGGAGTAGCAGGCGCTCTGCTGTCAGTGGAAAAACGTGTTTAGTTTCAACATGTAAATGTGTCTCTCTCCAATTTAATCTAGCTCTTACAGCTAGCGATAGCCCCTCCACTAATGTGAATAAATTATGATGCGTCTGGCTGGGAAAGCCTCTGAGTGCAGGTTTGTGGCAGTTAATCATTATGAAGTGGAAAGTGTGGTTCCCTCACGTCTAATAATAGTAAAGCAAATCTTGTAAAAACAGGCTCTTTTGAAAGCAAAGCTAAATACTCTCCTGCTGACTGCACTTACACTTTGGCGCGCGTTAAATTTTAGGAACATGTGAAGATTAATTCCCACTGGCTTAACCGGGATTATCAATCAGGCTAATTTGCTTGTGGGGCTCAGTTTTTCATGTCGGTCCAGGTCCTTTTTTGTCCTGCCTCGGTGAGAAATATTCGGCCTCAAGCTGACTGGTTTCTCCATCTTCATACTCGGGTTCAGAGACAGTGGAAAACAGTCTCCGTCGCTGCTGGAGGACATCGGCCCTGATGATGATGGTGAAGCTCTGGAGACAAGCAAATCGTCCCGGATCACATTCCACCTCTTTGTGTGTGCGCTGAGTCTTACATCTGCTGACACACAATGAGGTATCGGTGGAGTCGGTGTGTGCGTTCTCTCTTTTCTGGATGTTTGCATGAACACATCAACAAAAGCAGGGAGATGCTTTTTACGAGTTGCTTTATTCATCCTGGACGGTCCTCAGCAGGGAGACACTTCAACCTGTCAAATGGACTCCATCTTGCCTGAGCCGCCATCAGTCAGTTTATAGAATCCCTCAAGTCATAAAGATTTCCTCCTGAAAGCAGTTCAATATGCAAATGTTACGGAGGACTCTGAGTTTGTTGTTAAGTAATTCAACCCGTTTCTTCTGCTTTGTTTCTCGCCCACATCTGAAGACTGAGTGACAGTCGTGACTACTTTAAGCTGTTCCACGAGTCAGCGAAGAGCTGGAGTCCTATTTGTGTTCCACTGTGCAAGCAACTACTTGATTTAATATTCTGTTTTATGAAGCATGATTCATATTTCACAAAGCTGAGTTTCTGGAGTGGAAATGATTCCGTGCTGGAACTTAGACAGGCGTAAAACTTTGATCCTCCTTGGTGATCTTGATTTGCTTCATATTGTTTTGTGTGCAGAGCTCGGTGTTTTTCTTCTACCTATCAGAAAGCAGGCCTCTTTAATAGAGTCATTAGCTGCGGTTTGAAGGCCGTAGCTGTCTTCAATATGTTTGAGCCACTCTGTGTTCTTGTAAGTCTCCCACGGTCGCTGTCAGTGCATTTGGGTGGTAACCGGCTGATGACCGGGCTCATCACGGTTCTCATCACCGCAGCCTTTTAACTCTTCCAAACACATGTAAAACCTTAAAAAATGTTCCATGTGAAGATGTAGTAGCTTTTAGATAACAACTGAGGGAATGCTTTGATCTGATAAACAGTGAAAAGATGCAATCAGATTGACTAGAAAGCCGTTTCTGCGCTCCTATCTGGGCGCACTAAACCAGTTTGTTGACAGTGTTGCGCTATCAGCTGCTCTGTCAACTGCTCACAGATGTACTGGCCCATCTCCTCGCTGCCTCGTACCAGTGATTAAACCACACAACAAGGACTTGGGCAGAGGATAAAAAGAAGACAGGACACCGTTAGTCATTTTTCTTTCAAGCAAAATGCTTTGAATGACAAGAACGGCTCTGAAGCTCAGTCAAAGCTATTGATTCCATCTTTCTTCATATTGATGTAACTTTAACTTAATGAAGCAGCAGTTTGCTAATCTGTACTCCAGTTGCCTCAGTTCCCCTTTTAGTGTGTTGGTGTGGAAAATCAGGGTCATCCGATTCCCCGTCTGCTGGTACTGATTAAGGAAAAGTGCTCCAGGAGTTCTGGATCCCAGAGCCCTTGCTCCCATTAACCACGGTCAGGCCCAATTCCACGCTCATCGCTCTCGCACCTCGTCACACTCATGGCCCCCCCCCAACACTCACATTCACATTCACACACACACACACACACACTGGGTCGGCCGTTTCAGTTCAGAAACAGGGTCAGAAAAGGACAGAGATGTAAAAGTTTATTTTGTGCTCTGGGTTCAGAGTTGTGAGGTTTCTCTCCGATATATCTTGATGCCGCTTTGTTACGTACCATAAATGATTGATGATTGGAACAATTAAAGAAAATCCGGACTCAGTTTAAAATATATTAAACAGCTGATGACTCAAAGGGAACTGTGAAATTAAACTTTCCAAATTAGAAATATTTTGTCCTTTCTGTTAAGATGCTTTGATGCAAGGCTTTCTTTAGAAGTTAAACCATGGCATGTGTTGTCTAAAACTACATTGAACTCTTTTTAAAAAAAATAATTAAAAGAGAAGTTTAATAAACTTGAGAAATCTTTTGAAAATTGCTAGATAGTATTTGTTCCAGTCCCAGAGGAGAACAAGTCAGCTCTGATACTGGTCAAGAGGATAATTCTGGATAATTACATATTTAATCCCATTTTCCAACTTCAGTCATTGTTTTTTTACTTTTGGGCAAGCTGATCCAAGCAGGAGTTCTGTCTCCCTGCGGATATTCAGACTTTTTATAAGCAGGACAAATGATGTCGGTTCAGGCTCTCTTGTAGTTTAGAGCATAGGTGTCAAACTCTGGCCCTCAGTGTGATTATATCTGGCCTGCGAGGTAATATCAAATGACAACTACAACTGGCCCATGGTATTATACAGCACATGTCCTGCTAATACTCCAAATCCCAGAATGCTTTGCTTGTCAGTCAGGACAGGAATCATGACGTCTCACACTCAGAGCCTGAGCCCAGATATTAGTGAGGTACATCGTTGATTACACGCAGGCATCTGGTTGGACACATCAGAGTAAATTGAGCCATAATATACGTTTTCTTGCAGCTAGAAGGCATGGACCGAACCGTTGCACATTCATTCAAGGATGCCGTGATTCGTTGATTATTTAAATTTCAGATGCATTATTAGCCTATGGAAAAAAGTTAATGTAGAAATTCAAATCAGAAGTCTTCAAAAGAAGAGAGACATTGAATATTTATGTAAATTCCATTTAAGATATGAATGCCATTAAGTAGATTTTTATTATTGTTTTATTTATGTATTATTTTTTAAAAATTTGACTTTGCTTGTGTGCATTAAGTTAGCTGTTGTACAGCTTTCAGTTTTGCTTGTTCAATGTTAAAGTAAAACTTGTTTGAGTTTACATGGAAAAGGTTCATTGTTTTATATGGAGGGAAGAGGAGTGTTGGAAAAGATACAGTAAATTTACCCCGAATTAACAAGTGTTCTTGAATGAGTTAGAATTTTTCATGTTTTTTTGTTCCTTTTATTAATGGAAAGAAAACTCGCTTATCTGATTTTTATTTTACCAAGTAACCAAATTTGATAACAATGTAACCAATATCTAAGGTTTGCAGATCTGTGTGCACACACATTAGGTACCGACAGGTCGCTCACACAACACATTTTTTTATCAAGGAAATAAATCTTTTTGAACCACCAAAAATATGTAAATAAAGGGAAATCTTACCCACAAACATAAACAATTCCATAAACCTACAGGTTGTCCAGTAATGTGGAAATTAAATTTCTGTATGCTATACAATAAGTTGTGAACTGATTATTTCTGATTATCCTTATTTTTTAGGATGACAGGCGTTCACGTTTTTTGAATAAACTTTATACAAAATGTATGTGAAAATGGCATCTATAATAGGATAATGTTAGTATATGTGGATAAAGTGTGCCATGACGTCATTCAGTTAAAACCCAACATTTATTTTGGCCTCTGATGTTTTTCCAAGAAAACACATTGATTTACAGATGTGGAACTGCGCATTTATGTGATTGAATAAAAATAAAATGGATCATGTCATGGCATTTGAATTCATAATTGAAGCACATAAAACATTTAAACATTGTGCAAACCAAAAATCAATCCAAGGCCTTACTCTTTTCTCAGTATTTCATCTTTACAGGGTTCAAGAAACAAAAAATATTTTTACACATATTTTCTCCCTTTTGCTTTCTGCTACATCAAAAGACTTGTTAAAGTCCGCACCACTTTTATAAAAAAGTGCAGGTAGAGCATGGAGCATAAATCTACGTGTGCAGCCAGGCCGCGCTTAAGACGGAGTAAAGCTCCTTGAACTGCAGTCACTTTGAAAAAAAAAAGGAAAACAGCACACTGTTGGGCCTCATCAAGAAACTAAATCAAAGCGGGGAGTCGCTGCAGACTTGGGAATGAAGTCAGGGGAGTGAAAACTATTAAAAAAGCATTGTGCAGGCGGTCTGCAGAGGACAAGAGAAAAAAAGCTGCAGAGAAAAATCACTAAAAGCAAAACGACCACAACAGTTAAAGCCTGTCTGAGAGAATCAAATGAACAGTCTTGTTTTGTCTGGACGTGTGGTTGAAGTCGATCTGTCCAATATCATGCTCTATAAATTTCAAAGAAAGGCCTGAATCACAAGCTTCAGAAGATTAGAAATTAACTTAAATTTGAAGAAAGTTAAAGCGCTTCACTTCTTTGCCCTTTTTTTTCCCTTCTTTGTAAAATTGCTTCCTTGTGCTGATTGAATAAGCCATAAAATACAAAAATCACTACAGGCAGGAAAGTCCTCTGCCAGCATTCGCTACTTTTCTAATCAAATTGTTATTGATTTCAGGATATTGCTTACCAGTGCAGCGTTTATTTGTCCAGCTGACCGTTGGCTTCTCTCCTTGAAAGTGTAAATGTTTCACTTCTTCCTTGCAGGACTTTTCCTTCCCAAAGGTTTGAACTAATTGTACACTGCTGGCTGAAATGCTGCTGTAGAGACCGATTTATGACTCACAAGCGATAAAAATGTGTTTATTTTCATGTTTTTCTGCTGGATTTTACAGGATGTTATTAATGTCTTTTTGTGTAATTTTATGTTCTGTAAAAAGTGACCTCACTGCCTCTTTTTTTTCTCCTTCTTTCTCCCAGGACACGGAGTGCTGGGAGAGGTCAGTGTCCAGGGTCGCTGAGATTGCGTCAGCCTTGATCCGAGAGAGGAGCGCTGCCCTGGTGGGACAACTTCTGCAGGCATGAAAGCAGGCAGTGCCAACAGAAAATCCCTAAATGATGAGTCATAAAAGCTGCTTGGATGAGACAGTTTGCGGAAGTAATTTTTCTCTTCTTTCTAAAAAGATATCTCTTTAACTTCCTGGCAGATTAAAGGAATACTCCGCCCTCAGAATGATGTGCCTTCATTTGTTTACTCACCCTCATGCCGATTGAGACGTTGGAACCCTTTCTTGATATTCATCATGTAGCCGGAGATATCGGGAGGTTTACATCTTATTTTCCTGCGGCTACAACGATGCTAAATAGAGCCCGGTGAAAAAAGTCCACAAAAACTTGTCAATATTGCTCCATACTGCTCGTCCAATGCAGTCTGCGTGTCCTGTGTGGGAAGCGTCCATAATTTACTCGCAACGGCATCATTTACTATGTTTTTAGAGCCTAAACCATGGCCCAAGATGTAAACCTCCCGATGTCTCCGGCTACATGATGAATATCAAGAAAGGCTTCCAACGTCTCAATCAGCATGAGGGTGAGTAAACAAATGAAGGCACATCATTCTGAGGGCGGAGTATCCCTTTAAAGAAATGATCTACGACAATTAAAGTAAAATATGTATTTTGCACGATTTTCAGCAATCTTCATACCATTTCCCTTCCTTCAGGGTATTGTAAACCATCTATAAGTTTTTATATGTAATAACTGTCACATGCACTGATTAAGACATTATTCTTTAGTCATCAATAATCTGATGCAGCCTTAAAATAATACGAATTGAATCTAGTTCTTAATGCTCCTGATCATGGGCCAGTTGATGAACTGTCAGCATTTTTAATTTGACAATACAAACTTGACCAAAAACAACATATATTCAGTCTTAGATCAGTTATTGTTCACAGCTCAAACCACTGTACACATTTTACCTAGACCCATCAGTGGTACATATTTGCCAACAACTGCACCAAAGATAATGCTGTTGTGTACTCACACGCTGCAGACTGCCAGTGTTTCTGCCGGCAGGCTTGTCGAGCCACATAAAGACCCCTATTTTCAATTACACTTTTGTTGTGTGGAAAAGGCTAGCTCTGCAGTTTTCCTAATCAATTTCCCATGCTTGTAAACAATAATTGTTTTTTTTGTTGCTGTGGAAATATGTTAGTATGTGTGCAGTCCTTTTTCAGGGCAAATTTTTTCACCCGTCAAGGCCGGAATAGTATAAGTGGAACTAAAGTTGAGAAAGGGTTTCTTCTTTTCAACGGGCAGTAATAACATCTGTGGTTTAATTCAGCAAAACATAAACAACTTCTAGAAATATGTGCTGTGGAAAAGAGATATTTACTTCAACAAATGTCCCGATTTTAAATCTTGATATCTGGAGTCTGAAAAGGCTTGTTACAGTAAAGGCTTTAGTTTGGTTTGATATCAAGAATAACTGTGTGTAAAAGTAGTTTTAGTTACAGTTAAAACCCAACTTTATTTGGAAATGCTTTGTTTAAGTAACATTTACGCGTGATTTTTTTTGCTCTGTTTGTGGGAATATAGCAAAGTTAGATGCATAATGGTCCAAGCTTTTAAGACAGTGTAAAAAGGGAAAACCATCCAGTTTCAGGGGTGATGGAATAATTAACATATGCAAACTCCTACTGTATGTCATAATATTTTAAGGGGTGTTATGGTTGCCAGGCTTTACCTCACAGATACCAGGCTTCTTGTTTGCTCCTCGGACGGGGCCTTTCTGTTCATGTTTGTGGTGTCTCCAGGTTTTCCTGCTCTCTACCAGAGTCCATGCCAGGTTACTCATGTTTCTAAATGGATCTTTGATGTGAGAAGTAGCTTGTCTCATCGTCTTTGTCTGGGCCCTGTGATAGATATTACTGTATACCCCACCTCTCACCTGGGATAGACTTTGAAATGGATGGACTTTATTTATAATGACAGTAGTGTGTCTTAGCTGGTTGCTGGTGTGGTACTGTATGGGCGAACTGCTGCGTCTGAATCCCCAGGGTCCTGGGTGATTTCAGATCGTAACATGCGTAAAACAAACAGTGGTGTATGTCAAGTCAAGTCAGATGGTTCAGAAGCTTATCTAAAGTAGCTTCAAAACTAGGGATGGGAACGACAGTTTTTGGACTGTCAATTGTCGTGATCCTCATGTCGACTTTTTGACGAATTGTCGGCCTTTTTTTTTTTTTTTCTTCTTTTTTTTAAAGCAGCGCCAATGCCTTGGGTGGAAAATATACTACACTATTTTAGCCTACTAGTTCATTTTGGTCTCAAGACATAGCTGTAATGTCTAATATGACCATTAAAACAATGCTAATTAAAACGATTTCAAATGTTTATTCAACATCATTGTAAAGAAATGGCATGCAACTTTTTGCAACTTCAGATGGGGCAGTGTACTCCGTGAAATAGTCCTCTCTGAAGAATTAAACCATTGCATTCACTCTTTTTGCGGGACTCGTTATAAACGCGCACCGTAACCTGAGACTGTGTGGAGACCGGACAGCAGATCTCTAACCTTTCCATGCACAGCTACCTTAACCTCACCGTGCATGTGGCGTGGATCCAAAAGGATGAAACGAAGGCTGCCTTGTGCGCGGTGCAGGTATTTTCGGGTTTCATTCAGATGTGAGAGACTATCCACTGTCGCGTGTGAAATTGAATAAGGGTCAAGTGGACATTCAAAATCAAAATATTTTATTTCCTCGACATGTCGACACTTTTATTTTTTTGTCACGGGGGGCTTATATCGATTGTCGGTCGTCCCATCCCTAATTTAAACAGGGGAAAAAAAGGACTTTTTAATCATTTCATCAGGAGACCTGTTTTTTCTGCAGTCTGTCTGAAATGACAAATAAATAACATCTGTATAACTACAGATCTGTATGCATGATCTTGGTCTCTCTTGGTGAGATTAATACAGAAGTATCATAATCGAGATCTGTGTTATGGTGTCCAAGTAAATTAATCTTGACCACGGTATGATCAATTAACCTTTTTATTTCTTCATATTTAGAGTAAAACTGACCATTGAATCATAAGAGGGCAGCTCATTTTATCAAGGATTTAGTCATGTCGAATGTAAATATGAAGAGTGCATTCTTCATAGTTAAACTCTCTTCATCTGTTTCTTTTCATACCTTTCAGATTCATTTCAAGCAAAGGCAGATTCGTAGGAGAACACATGGCAGAGTTTTCTGAGCCAAAATAGCATTTTTGACCACAAAACAGAAGAAATAAGACATTATTTACAGTTTTGTGAAGTGTGTTTTTTTTTTGCTACTTTTTATCTCAGGTGTGTCAAACTAATTTTAGACCATGGGCTACAAAAAGTGTAACCTGATGTCCAATGGGCTGGACGAGTAAAATAAAAGTATAATAACCATTAAATAATAAAAAAAAGTGCATTAGTGCTATATGCACTAATGCACTTTTTTATGTAGTAAGTTGATTTAAGTATAAATTATTCTAAATATGTGTGTACATTTCCATTTGTGAGTAATAATACTCACCTCAATATCAAGATCAAGATCAATTTATACCCTGCGTTGGAAATGTTTGTTACTTTAAAAATAGAACTGCACTTGGACAAATTATGAACTGCAATTAATTTGACGTAAAACACTACAGTTAATATCTTCAACGTTATTTTCACATTTACTAAATTCAAAGGCCCACAGGCCAGATTGGACCTGCAGGCAGGCTGGTTTTGGCCCCGAAGACAGATGATTGACACCTCACAGTATAAGGTGGCCCCTCCCTGGGCCGCCACCTTATCGTGGTGGAGGGGTTTGCGTGCTCCCTGCTTCGGCAGGGAGCCGGACAAAGGGCGGCCCGAAGACCCCTTATGGAGAGAGAAAAACAGGGACTTGTGTTTCCCTCGCCCCGGACGCGGGTCACCGGGGCCCCCCCTTGGAGCTAGGCCTGGGGGTGGGGCACAGGGGCGAGCGCCTGGTGGCCGGGCCTTAGCTCATGGGGCCCGGCCGGGCCCAGCCCGAAGAGGCCACATGGGCCCCCCCTCCCGTGGACCCACCACCCACAGGAGGGGCCGTAGGGGTCGGGTGCAATGTGAGTCGGGCGGCAGCCGAAGGCGGGGACCCTGGTGGTCCGATCCGCGGCTGCAGAAGCTACCTCTTGGGACGTGGAACGTCACC